>JBBMKE010017725.1:0-19612 GCA_037834125.1 Lippia alba | reverse complement strand
TATTATTATATTTTAGTTTATTATCTATCTATCTATCTATCTATCTATCTATCTATCTATCTATCTATCTATATTATAATTATAATATATTATAAAAGTGGGAGTTGTTTCTTACAAAATACAGATCGTCTAAATACCCTTATTATAAGAGTTTTAATAAAATACAATTAAGAATAATTTTGTAAATTACAAATTGAATACATAAATATATTTTTTTAGGATACATATTTCTAATCAAACTCTCAATTATCTCTATTTTCTAATCAAAATATAATTATATAAGTCTTTCTCTAATTATAAAATATTATATAATTATAATCCAATAAAATTTTGAATATATTAATCCTAATATTATCCTAACTATCTCGACTAAACTAATAAACCATACAACTCATTCAAAAGCATTTACAACTTATCAATCTCCAAAAATACAAAAAATTACACATACAAATTGTATTTACTATTGAACTTGAGGGCTACTCGATAAATTCGAATTAAATATTATTATTACATTTAAATATTTTAAACACTTATTTAAGTAAAAATATAATTTGTTAATAAGTGAGAAGTAAAATTCTTCACATCTATATAAAACATATAAAATATCATAATAGTGATTCTTTCTAGAATTAATATAATAACTATAAGTTATATTATAAGATATTTGTATATTTAAAAAATAAAATTAATAATATAAAGACAAATATCTATCAAGTTCTACATAAGTATATACTTTTATAATTAAAATTTATTATTATTTATTGATAAATAAAAATAATATCACTTAATTGTACAACTAAAGATAAAGGAAAAATATATTAAATTCTAAATTAAAGAGTGTAAAAAAAATTAATATATAGAGACGAGTATAAAAATTAGAGTAAATTATACCGACCCCCTGTCCTTTGGATGATCGGGCGGATTGCCCCCTAACCATTCTTTTGGGCCTTTTGCCCCCTCTCCTTTGTAAATTGTTACATTTTGCCCCTTTTCGATGATTCCGACGAATTTTTTTTTGGAATATTCCGTTCAGTATTACAGATTCCCCCTTTTGTTGGCATTTGGGGCAGATTGCCCCCTATACTTTGATTTCTAGCAACTAAACGCTCTCGTAGCGGATTTTAGCTCAGGAAAGGTGAACACGCGTAGATCATTGGCCCTACCCTGAGTTACAAAATCCTAAAACAACTCGGACGAATTGACCCAAGCCAAGCGCCGCTATTCAAGGTTCGTGGACGCAAATAACGAAACGACTTAATCTCCAATCCCTCTCAATTCTTGTTTGTACAACTCCACAGCCTAACTTGTTTGTCAATACACACCACCTAATTATGTATTATGGCATGTCCGATAGAATCTCGTCTTTATAAATAAAGGGGGCTAAATAATAAAGCAACAAAAAAAAAAAGATTTTGTTTTTCAAATAATTACATAACAGTCGTCAAATGTTTCTCAAATTTTTTAAGCTTCATCTCTCCATCTCCTCGACCTAATCCAAGTATTTACGCATACATGCATCTATGTCTTTCCCCACAAAATAGTTGAGGAGAAGTAGTAGTTGTATAATATTGTTAAAGGTTAATGAAGTATTTCCATACTCGGCTTGGGTGGTCGATTCGTCCAAGTTGTTTTAGAATTTATAACTCAGGGTAGGATCAATGATCTACGTGTGTTCACCTTTTTTGAGCTAAAATCCTCTACGAGAGCATTTAGTCACTAAAAATCAAAGTATAGGGGGCAATCTGGCCCAATGGCCAGGGGGGATCTGTAACACTGACCGGAATATTCCAAAAAGATTCAGCCGAAATCATCGAAAAGGGGCAAAATGTAACAATTTACAAAGGAGAGGGGGCAAAAAGTCCCAAAAAAAAAACGGTTAGGGGTCAATCCGGCCTATCTCCCAAAAGACGGTGGAGTTCGTATAATTTACCCTAAAAATTAAATACAAATAGACAAATAAAATTTTTGAAAGTTTCTGTAAAAATCGAACACAAGACATATGAACCAAAAGACCTAACTATAAATCAAAAGGTGCACGACGATACTTATGAATAATTTGAGTGCATTTATGCATAAAAAAATACATGTATGGATGCAATGATCGTAAATTACGATATTCATAAGAGTAGATGCATGATTATGACATATAAGAATATTTGAGCACCTTTAATATGAAATGAAATTACACGAAAGCATAGAAAAATCATTCACATACATACAAACATAATATGACACATTAGGATCATATGAGAAATAAGTATAAAAACGAGATTAAAGTTAAAATGAGGCATGAAGAAAAATAAAACTATGACTCAGGAAGAAAAATATAAGTAGCATCATAGGGCCATGGGACATTAATAGAAAGTCTCCCAATAAAATCTCAATGCCTAGAAACAAATTAATTTAGAAGTTCCCTAGCTATGGGGGCCAGAATAGAATGTCTCCCTTCTATGTTTCACTCAATTGTAAAACTAAAGATAAAGAGAAAATATAGAAAACTATATGAAAAAATAAATTTAATAGATAGAGACAAGTATAAAAATGAAATACAAAAAGACATGAAATTTTGGAACATCTCTGTACAAACCGAAAACAAGACATATGACTTAGACTCAAATATGTATCAAAAAGCACACGGCGATCTTATGAATATCTTGAATGCATGTATGTGTACAATGATAGTAATTTACGATATTCATAAGAGTATTATTATAACGTATAAGAACATTCAAGCACCGCTTTAATATGCAATTGAAATCACACAGTAGTATACAAGATCATTCACATACGTACAAATATAGTATGACACATTAGCAACATACGGGAATCAAACATAAAAATGAGGTTAAAGTTAAAACGAGACATGAAGGTAAGATGGACCACAACCAATGGAAAAAATAAAAATAACTCACATGAGAAAATCTTCCCAAATTAGTTCAGAAGTTCCCTAGCCGTGGGGGGCCAGAACATAATGTCTCCCCCTATGTTCCGCAATCATGGAACAAAATAATTAAAAAGTTCTTTGTGTCGTGCGATATTCTAGAAACTTCAAAAAATAGAAGGTTCAAAGAAGACGACCATGAAGTAGCTATGCCACCACTCCAAACGTAAAAACAACAAATCTAAAAGCTTGCAAATGATTATACAACACTCATATGCCACATCAGGTCAATAAAACACAACGAAACATGCTTAACACTAAAAAACCACCAAAATTTTAAACTCTATTAATAGAGGTGTTAAAAACTCCAACGACCCAACTTCTCAAACCTAAAATTCATGCAATAAGCTTCATATTGAATATATAAGGGGCAACTAATATCATTTATTCTAACCTAAATACCATTTTCCAAGAACCTTAGACATGACAGGTCATATACAACTAAATCATATACGCATATTCAAACGCCATGAAAAGAACCTCAAAATAAATATGAGAAGAAGGAGAAAAATATATTTCATATCTTGAAGGATTAAAAGATATAGGAAGATGAACGCTTGAGTTTAAACTATGGAAACCTTGAAGCTTGTCTTTGTTGTTGAGAGAGAGAGAGAGAGAGAGGAGGAAGGGGAAGTGAGAATAGGTATGAGAGACATAGTGATCGGTCAAGGACTAGGAGAAAAAAGAAGAAATTATCTTATCAACATTGTGTAATAACCCGTGCTGAATTTGAAGTAGGCATAAAACAATCGGGATCGAAAACAAACAAGAAAACATATAAGATCATAATCATCAGGTTTAGTTTATGTCCCGAGTCCAAAGACAGTTGAAACTAAAAATTTTACTTCTGTAAGTGACAAAAAAATGATCTGATTATATTTAAACCCGTAAACTTTTAAAAAAAGAAAAATTAGTCTAAAGTTCTTTTTCAATTTAATCCTAATGCTTTACATAAGTTGCAATTAAAGATATTTAAACATGTAACACATGTTATTTCACATCGGTTGTGTAGCTACAATATAATTCATCAAAAATCTTGAAAATTCATGTAGTTCGAGAATTAGTCACACAATTATAAATAATTAACGCAATTAAGTCAAATAAAGATACAATTAAATTTCATAATTATGCAATTAAACTCCCATGTGACATGGTCAGATGAGCGGAGCATTACAATTCAAATGAAGAAATTATACGTAAGAAGAGCATGAAAGATGCATTCCCGAAAAAAATAAATTTTAAATCTGCGAGTAAAGAGGTAGAATTACACAAGAAAAATAAGCAGCAAAATTGCTTCACTTTTAGCACCAATGATACAGATTAACTACAAATAATTTTATAAAGCTAGAAGTTATTTATATAGAAATATTCGATAAAAGAAACATGTTAACCAAACATGTTGGTCACAGGTTTCTTTGCATTTATGACATAAATAAAACATGTTATATGATTATTTGTCATTTTGTATTTTATATTAACTACACATTGAAAATGCATTAATTAATATGATTTGTTAAGAAGTTTTAACAATAGATATTAGAGCATGTCGCCAACTAAAAGACAATTGAACTTACTTATTAGTGGTTGAAATACATTATCATTATGAGTCAATCTAATTGGGAGATAATAGACAGAGTATCTTAAAATCAGAGATAGTAGTGTTAGAACTAAAAATATTGAATATGTTATCAAAAGTGGAGACTATTGCCAAGAAAAAGAAATTAGAAGGAACTAGAACCTACGTGTATATCTATTAGTATTAACCATTTAAAAGAAAGTGATGGATACACGATTCGCTTCCCGAACACTAAAAGTGAAAAACAAGTGGCAAGAATTGACAAACATTTTTATATACAAATAAGAACTACATTAAACATCATATGAGTTAAAAATACAACCAAATGAGAAAATATAAAGTAGCGATACATAAATGCTAACTCACATGGACATAAAAAGGAATACTTTGAAAAAAGTGTTGATCTGAGAGGACTGCGATAAATGGAAGGGAAAACGTCAATACTATGAGTAAGGAATGATGACAAATTTGAAAGAGACAAATATCAAAGTTGGGAAATGACATCCCTAAGCAATAGACCATATTGTTAATATTTCAGTTACTCCAATATTACAAGAAGAAATCATGTCTGTTGGGTATCATGCAATAAACTTTTAAAGGGCTAAAGTTTCTAAAATTACCAGTTTCTATCAGTAATCAAATAAGGTGACATGAGCTTACCACTCAAATTTGGGGAAAAAAACACATAAGAGTAGTCAACTGGAGTAGTGACTAATAGATCGCATGAAAAATCACTAGAGTTAACAATAACAATAAAGCTCACATTAAGCACCAGGTGATGGAGATGATATGCGTGGGAAGAAATTAAAGAAGTTGATAAGTCAATGACTGGATGAGTAATTTATTAGGGAAAAGATCAAATGTAAGTATCAATATCAACCATTAATGATAATTAGAAATAATATTATCAAACAAAAATACGAAAAAATTCAATAAAGTAAAAGTACAAGACATCACAACCAAACATTGATTGAATATAAAAAATATATAATACGAAAAGTCAACTAGATGAACACTTAAATAAGATAGATTTAAGACAATGAACATTATTAGAATACAATTTTAGATAAATTAATTTTGTCAACCATATCCTCTTAGGGAGGAGAAGGGGGTTGCGACGCCCAAAAAAAAATTGGAGCATAGTGTACTTGACCATTAGTAAATGAATTTAAAAAAATCAAAAGGAATAACTCAAGAGTAAAAAATATTTCATATTACATTTACGTGAGTCATAGTTTTGTGTCTCATTTTAATTAATTTAATTTGCATTATAACATAAAGGATTTAAATTAAGATTTGTGTTGCATCTACATGTACTATAACTATGCGTTTCACTTTAATTGATTTATTTGTCTCATAACTTCGAGTATTCATAACATGTGTTATTTGTGTAGTTTTCGGTTTATTAGATATTAATATTCTTCATATTTTAAAATAAATATTTTATACAGATGATTTTATATGTGTAATTTTTTGAAATCAAAATGATTGATTAAAAATTATATATTATGTTTATTTAGTTATGTTAGACACTATTAATATTTAAATTTATTAAATAAATATATATAATAATAAAATTTATTTAAAACTAACTGATAAACGTTGCACGTTAATTTTGCTAGTATATTATAAAAGTGTGAGTTGGAGTTTTTTATTTCTTGAAACTTTGAGATCGGCCAAAATACCCTATTTTAAGTTTTTTAATATAATAAACTTAAGGGTATTTTGTAAAACACTAAATTGATATATAAATATTCTTTTTATGATTGACCAAAATACCCTTATTGTAAGATTTTTAGTAAAATAAAATTAAGGGTAGTTTTGTAAAATATTAAATATATAAATATTTTTTAAGAGATTTTGTTCTAATCAAACTCTTGGTTATCTTCATGTAATTATAATTAAAATATAACTGTATAAATCTTTCTTTAATTATAAAATACTATACAATTATAATCTTATAAGCTTTCAAATATATTAATTCTAATAGTATTCTTTTTTTTTTTGGTTTGCATTCTAATATCATGTATGGTATGTAAAGGAGAAGGAACATCCTGCACAATTTAATTAATAAATTAGCTCACAACAAATTAAACAATAGTGATATAGTACTACTATATACAATTTATTCTTTATGGAGGGCAACACAAAATCAAAAGACTACATACAATTTATTTTTGGGGAGAACAACACAAATTTATTGACAATTTTAAATCCCTACATTAAATTAATGATCTAAAATAATTGTTCAACTTTATAATAATCGATAGCAAAATAATATTTTAATCTATATCAAAAAACAAAATAATTAATTTATATTAAAGCGGTCTAACAGTGTTTGGAAAAGGATAAGATGAATACATGAATATTCTAAAGTTGTATTTATGTCAGGACTATGGGACAAATAATGGGCTAAAAAATTGAGCAAATACAAGAACTTCATTACTTATGAAAATAATATTCTACGGTCCTCAAATCCAACCCAATTTAATTAACTAAGAAACAACAAAACACAAATGTGTGTGCATATGATATAATTCAATTTTATAATTAATTTTTATATTTTTCAATTAGACATGCCTTTGATTTTATATATGAATAGATTATTTTAATTATTTATAGTACATTAACAATTTTGCACATACCATGTATGTGCAAATAAAAAAGTATCATTTTAAAAATATATTAAAATTAGAATTCTTTATTAAATGTATATTCTACAGTTATTTTTAATATATGATGAGTAAATGAATATGTAGTATAAGATAATATCACATAAGTAATTATAAAATTTTAAAATGTGTACAGGAAAGTGATACAAATTATATAATAAAAAAATATAGTTAAAAAAAGCATATGGAATTAATTAATAACTAAATAGGAAATAAATTATTTTTAGAGTTCGAGAGAACAAATTTGGGTCTCTAGCTTAATAAATAGTATAAATACATAAAATCAATGTTAAAAACACTAATATAAATCTAAATAATATTCATTAAAAATATAAACAAGAAAGAAAATAATTATTTAATCTAAATATGTCTACACACTGATATCAAAATTAAAAATCAACCCAAATAATTATTTTGAGAGTCTACACATAATAAAAAAATAATATAAATAGATAATTCTGTTGTAGTTTTTGTTAAATTTTATTTTATGTTTTACAGTTGAAAGTAAATAAACGTAAAAGAAAATGTTGAATTCAATAGAAGTATTGAGAAGACAAAGTGTCTAAATGTAAAGAAAAATTAAAAGATAAAATTTTGGTCAAAATAAGAATTTTGTAAAATTTTGTGGTACAAATTTACGAGGTAAACCATTGTTAGTTCCGGTTATTTTATTACTTTACTAATAATATTAAAACTTACCGAACTTATATAAATACTATCATTATATTGGATTTAAGTAATATATTAGGAAAATACTTTTATTAATGCCGACGTTCATGTCAAAATATTTTCATATATATAATATTAGAAATAGTTATTTGGTCACTTGACATAATTCTATTGGACCTCGTGTCCCACCCTAAGGGGAGTCATGTGGACCCTAAGTCCACCATGACCGGGACATGAAAGGTCACGGGGATTCCCCACGTGGACCTTAGCCACCAATCTATGGGTTGAACCCCATGGCCAAGCCAAACCAGATAAGAGACCACCGTGATATGAGGTCGCTGGGTCGATGAATGGTAGAAAATAGGCCTAATTGGCTAAGTCGGTTGGTCCAGATGTCTAGGCATCCTCTGAATCAACCAATATACGAAAACCCGTCAGGTTGATCCGACGGCTAAACAGGTGAAATGGTAAATGTCTAAAGGCCAAAATGTCAAACATCATATCTAAACAATATCCTATTGATTTGACCTTAGGTTTTAGAGGTCCATATAAGGTCTTACGAGCCAAAATACTACTAACAACTTATCAACTTCTAACCCCTTGTGTAAGACCTCCGGAAGATACTAAAGATATTAGATCCGTCTAAAAGGGGAATGGAAAGTCAAAGCCTCCATCCAACCAAGCCGAAAGTATGCTTAGTATCAAGTTATGAGATACACATTTAATAAAACACTTTTATCATGTGATTTGTATGTGTTTTAAACTACACTATACTGTTGGATTAAATTTCTAATATTTTTCATATAATTTTAATAAAATTGTACCAGAGTGAATTAGATAAATATCAAACAATGAAATTTCTATTAGGCGAGACATATTGCCATTAATTCCACATGCAGAAATAATCATGTTTTAAAAAAAGAATCATTAGTAGATTATGAATAGAATCAAACAAAGAGATATGTGTTGACATTTATATTGAGTGAGTGACTGAGAAATAGACAACAACAAGAGTTCGTCGAAAGGACGAGAAAATAAAGACTACCGGATAGAACATGAAAGTGAGCTAGGAAAAAATTATGGCATACAATTAGGGAGTTGGGAGAGAACTTATATATAACCTAAGTAGATATTATCTATGTAAATCTATAAAAAATAACTACCATTTTATCAATACATTTTATTAATATAAATTACATACTTATTTTATTATTAATGTTATGGTATAAGCCAACAAGGGTTGGTTCAAATGGTTAAAGGATTCATTTTAAAGGGTAATGAGCCGAGTCCGAATTTCTCTGACCAAATGGAAGTGTGTGTATTTAAATCAAAATAATATAAAGTAAGAATTAAATAAGAATAAGTAAAATTAATCAGAAGGGCTAATCCCGGTCACCCCTCATTCTTTGGGGGGGTTGGTTTGCACTTTCCCCCCGTGCTTTGATTTTTAGCATTTACCCTCCTAAACCTTTGAAAAATATCACACTTAACCCCTTGTAACAAACTTTGACAAAGTAAATATGTACAAAGCTGATCTCAAATATATTGATATTATATATCAAATTGAAGCTCTAAATGCAAACAACACAATAATGATCTTGAAATCAAAATCTGACAACCGACGAAGCAGAAATTATCAATTAAAGATGACACATAGTGAACGAAGATTGTGGCAGCTAATAGGGTCGATTGGGGTATGGACTCTGTTATCCTTGGATAGATGAATATAATGGTGGTCCAAGTTTGGGTCACCATGACAGAGGAGAAATCAATGGTCAAAGTTTATTAAAAGGGTTAAGTGTCATATTTTTTAAAGGTCAGTGGGATAAATGTGATGGTGTCGGAAATAGTGAGAGGGAAAATCAACACCAATTCATTCTCTATTTGTGTGTGGAAGGGAAGACCATTACAGCCGTTGAGCCTCAGGAACTAGGTTCCCAAAGAGCATGAATTCTACTAGCTAGGGTAACACCTTAGTGAGGAAGATAAATTTGTGAGAAGCTTGAATGTGTAGCTATGAGGTTTCCAGTCCAGTGTGTGTGGCTTGTGCGTGAAGAAATACACTATAGTAGATCAGGATTACTTGGGGAGAGTGTAGTAATTCTCCCCTATTTATAGTTAAGGAGTGAGGGTAATTATTTAATAGTACCCGTGTGGTCCCAAATCTGTGTTGCCCTAGACACGTGTCTAAACATGAGGGTTTGTGTGTGACCTACGTGCGTCACCGTCGCCTTTTAGGCGATTATACCAGACTGTGGTGTCAGCGCAATTAAGGGAATGTTCTCTCGAGCGTTGGGGATGCTCGTGGAGCTAGCGACCGTGTAGACGCTCGAAGGAGGATCCCTTGCAGAAGAGAGACTGAACCGGAGAACAGGCTAGCGTCCGTATCTCGAGGGTTGGATCATCCGAGGGAACGCTTGTGAGGGAGGTGATCACCCATAAAGGTCAGTGAGAGTGGAGGCTGGGCATATCCCGCGATCCTTAGAATCCCTATCATGCAATTAGAACGAGGGTTGAGTCATGAGGAGGTCTTCCACGATCATGCCACGTCGATGGTGTAGAGATGAGCGTATTCTGGGGTCCATCATTTGTCCCCCAAATTCTGCAGTGTGATCTCGAGCATACTGTGAAATTTTGAAAGATCTCCCAGCGATTCTCAGAATGCAGAAGGTCCAAGTTGAACAGCTGTAGGTCAATTTGAGCATTCCTGTAACGGGCATTCTCAGCCAGGCATTGATTAATGTCTTGTTCAAGGTTGCTTTTTGGCAGGTGTATTTAATGCAGCGTGGGCGCGTGGTGCGTGAATCTAGGGCAGTGTGAGGTGGTTACTGAACGCGTTGCAGTTATCAAGGCGGGATATGATTGCATATTTGAATTCGCCCCTACCCCATACCGTATAAATAGGGATCTTGCCTATCTCTTCCATTTTTTCATGCTACCAAAACTTTTAAAGCATAAGAACTCTCCTGTAAAACCTTTATGATTCTCTGCAATTCTGGCGAACTTCCTTTTCAACTCTCAGATCAAGGTATTCAATTTTTTGGTGATCTCTGTTGCTAACTGTAGATTAGATTGGGGAAAGACCTTGTTTGATTACTCCGTGAGACTAGCGATTCGAAAGCCCTTAGTTTTATATTTTCCTGACCTCTTGAATCTTTGGGAATAAAGAATTAGCATCCATGGCTGCTGAAAATTCTCCTAACAATCCCGCTATAAGTGATATGGCTCAAGAGAATGAAGAGATATCACCACACGCTTCTCCTCTTCAAAGGAGAAGGAGAATCCCTGCTGCAATTCCGGCAAGGAGGGTTGAGTACAACGAAGAAGGCATCCCGGTAGCATAACTGGTAGCCAGCACAAGTGGTGCAAGCGGGGATAAGGAATTGAATGCCGCGGTCTGGGAAATGAGTGAGGAAAACCCAAAAAATGTAGACGTGTTGTTCCAACCCCTAGATAATTCCGTGCTGGCGATGACCCAAGAAGAGAGAACTCTACCTGTGACAAATATGGCGACCAGACCTCAGGGTCACAGGATGACCACTGCACTGAACCTCGAAGAGGCAGGGACCTCTGGGCGCACTGTAGGTGAGAAGCCTACAAGGAAGAAACGGAAAGGGAAGGAACCCTTGAAACATAAGACCAAAAAGCCCCCGAGCCAAATCAAGTCCACTATGACGCAGAAGGAAGTGGACAAGTTAATAGATGACACATACTGGGCTCCGGATCTGTGGGTTCGTACTGTAGATGAGAGTGATCGAGCCAACGATCCGCCTGAAGGGTTTATGACAGTATACAATGATATTACGGCTCTAGGAGGATTGAGATTTTCCATCCCTCGAGAGATGAGAGATATTCTTAACTCTCTGGGTTTGTGTCCGTCGCAGGTTCTACCCAATGGGATCGCTCTCATCGACTCTTTTATTGCTCTGATGAAGGCAATTGGGTGGAAACCCTCAGCTTCCAACTTTACCAAGCTCTTTCAAGTGGCCCAATCCTCACGCTCGTCGCCAGAAGTGGGCTTTTACTACGTTTCCTCCAAGAGATTTATGAGGATTGTTCACTCTTCGAAAGATTCCCTCGGTGAAACCTGGAAGAGTAACTTCTTCTTTGTAAATGGCCCTGATGAGATGTTTGGGGTACCTAAGAGGTGGGTTGCGCACGGTGACGGTCCTTTGGTGAGGGAAAAGTCTCCTGTACCGGCCCTCGAGAGCTGGGCTAAGAGTTTGGATTTTGTGATGAAGACTCTAGATATGTTCGTGGAGACAGAGGAGTTACTGTAGAACGAGGAATCCTTATTTTGCTTTGGGCTCTCGGCACATCCGAGACTAGTTGAGAATCCACCCACGCCCGTTATGGGGAGAGATGGCTAAATTTCTAGGGGCTAACCTTCTACTAACCTACTGACTTCATACACATTTGTTGCTGTGATACTTGTTTACTTGCAATACTTTACCTACTTTACCTGTTCCTATTTTGTCTGTTGTGCTAATACTTGTTTTTGGATACTTTGGTATAGCAATAGAGGTAATGATGGTGGGGAGAGCAGCTTCGAAGCTCGCAGCTCTGATGAAGGCTCGCACTACGAGCGATAAAGTCATTAGGAGCCCTCAGGTCCCAACCCCTCCGACGAACCAAACGGTCGATGTTCAGGATGGTAGGGAAATCCCGACAGGCATGGGAGGTGCCGAAAGTTCAGAAGCTGCAGTTGATCCCTCGACAAAAAAGAAAAAACTAACAAAAGCCGAGCAAACCATCGAGAAGAAAGTACGAGGTTCAACTCAAGGAGTAATGATAAATGAGGGCAACACGGCAAGGGGAAGAAGGTGGTGGTAGGCCCCATTGAATCTGACAATAGCTACACCCCTTCTTCCGAGAAGGAGAATTTTTGGTAATTCGAGCGTCAGGGTAACGTTCGTTATGAGAGGTCAGCAAAGGATGGACCCGTTTTGCTAAAAAAGAGTTTGACCTTCACGCTGATTAGCGAGGGAGTGCTGGATCAGGTCCAGTTCACAGGGGACCATCTCCTGATGAACGAGCAACCCCTCGAGGAGGTACTAGCTGATGCAAGCCACGCCTTGGTAGTGGCGTTAATACAATCTTCCCTTTAAGACTTTTTTTTGTGAGCATACTTGACCATCTTTGAATTTTCCAATTGAGTGGGGATCCTCTTTGCAGGAGGTGCTTTCGAGGCTGAAGAACATGGAGATGCGAGTGCAAGCCTATGCCAAGCGCAAGACCTACTACAAGAGGCTCGTGAGGATCAACGACCCAGAAGCTCTCAGGCAATAGATTGTCGACTTGATGACCGAGGTCAAAGGTTTGCAAGTTTCTCTCAAAGACAGAAACGCTCGCCTCACCACCCTCGAGGAGAAAATACAAGCCATGGGAAGTAGCCACAAAAAGGATAAGGCGGAATGGATGAAAAAAGAAGAGCAGTACAAGAAGGATGCAGTGGATCACGAGGCAAAGCTCCTGGAGTTGTCCAGGAAGATTGAAGAGGTGGAGAACCGACCATTAGCCATAGAGTTGAGGGCCAGTAAGGAAGCGGTCAAGAAGTTTGCGCGTTCTAAGGCATTTGACCTGATGGCGAACATCCACTGCTTCGCAAATGCTGCAGTGTTCTTCTAGCAAGGGATCGGGCAATTGATCAAGGCAGGCTTAGCTCCGACAAATGCTCGGGAGGATCCCAGGATCGATATGTCCAAGGATAAAAATCTGGAGGAGATCCCCGAGGTTGAAGGTGAAGAAGAAGAGGCTGAGCCAGAATTCCAAGCCTTGGTTAAAGAATTTGAGGATAACTTTCTCGTGACTCAAAGATCTCAGAGAAGCCGTCCCACACTCGGAGATGAGGCTGAAGCCCGTCTTTTGCATGGGGAGGAACCTCTAGACTTGATCCTGCTATCCGTGGTGCTTTCGGAGCCCCAGCAGCTCACGACTTCCAGTGCTCGCCCGGATGATGCTCCCGCCTCTTGATTCTTATGCCCTTAATGCTTGTGTAGGAATTTTGATTTCAAAGCTTCTTTTGTAGCCAGAAAACTTTAACTTCCTTCTGATTGCACCCATCAGAATTCCGTCATTCAAGGTGTTTGACTTTTTATTACACATGAATATTTATCTGGTTTCCATACTCGTTGATTTTTGATGTTTGCTAATCCAAATGTTTGAATGCGTGAATCTTGGTTGAATGAGGATTCCTTCTACTTCTGAATGTGAGTATCTTCTTACATGAAGGGTGTACTTGATTGTTGATCTCTGATGGCTGCACGCTCGAGGATGTATGCCATAATGATTTTAATAGAATTCCAGGGTTGGTTTTATGGGGGCGCGAGGGAACATCCTTACGAGGATCTCCCAGGCCAACTTGAGGGCAAGAAATCCAGATTGCCTAAGAGAAACACTAAGTATAGAAGGCCTTAGAGAGTAAGAATAATTAATGCGTTGGTATATTCGAATGATTTGAACTTAGAAAACTTTAAGAATTTTGTTAAGTGTTGCAGTAATAAAGAATGATCCGTCAAAGAATTTCCAAGTGGTGGTCCATTAAAGGTTAAGATCCCATCCGTCAAAGGATTTTCCAGCCATGATCCGTTGAAGGACCTCGAGCGTAAGCCAGGATCGAGCCCTTAGGCTTATTCCGCTTACGTTCCTGTCTACTGGTTCCATTCGAGTCCGAGGGACTAGTGCAGAACGATGCTATTTCGACGTGGAGCTAGCTCGACACGGAGTTAAGCATGATTAACCCTCGTGAGGGGTGTTGCATAAAATGATGGCAAAAGATAACACTAATTAAGGACATATTAAACTGTTGTATTCCATGCTTTTCATTTAAGAGAAAGTACAACGTGTCCCAAGGGGAATAATACAAGTCTCATACGTAAAATCTTCTAAGATTGCAAGCATTCCACCATCGGGGCAGGCGCTCGCCTTGCAGAGTCTCTAACAGGTAGGTATTGTTTGCTCATACCTGAATGACTTTAAAGGGGCCTTCCCAATTGGTCCAACTTACCTACGTGTTTAGATACCTCAACCCTTTTGAGAACCAAATCTCCTAGTTGGAAGGTTCTCTCTTTGACATGCTTGTTGTACTGCGAGGTGATCATTGCCTTATACTTTTGGATGCGAGCACAAGCGGTGTCACGCTTTTTCGTCGAGCAGGTCCAGTTCCAGTGCTCGATTGATATTGTTAGCAACGGACTCGAAATAGGCTACGTGTGCAGACTCTTGAGCGAGCTCTGCAGGTATCATTGTCTCGGATCCGTATGTCAGGGCATAGGGAGTCTCGCCTGTCGCCACTCGCGGGGTAGTCTAATACGCCCAGAGGGCTCCTTGGAGCTCCTCGGCTCATTCGCCTTTCTTACTCTCAAGCATTATTTTTAGATGTTGGAGTATAGTCCTATTTATTACCTCAGCCTGACCATTAACCTGTGGGTGGCCTACGGAAGTGAAGCGTAGCTCAATTCCCAGTTCCGAGCACTACTCTCGAGTATCTGCAACAATGAACTGAGAGTCATTGTCAGAGATGAGCACCCTCGGGATGCCATAACGGCTGATAATTTTTTTCCATATGAAGTCCCTCACTGTCCGGAAGGTGATCTTGGCGACCGCTTCTCCCTCAGTCCACTTGGTGAAGTAATCTACCGCTATAATGGCAAACTTTCGTTGTCCGACCGCCAAAGAGAAGGGTCCTACGATATCGATGCCCCATTGGTCGAAGGGCCATAATACGTTGATAGGGATCATCTGGGCTGCTGGAAGCTGAGGGACGTTCGTGTGAAATTGGCACTTGGGGTATTTCTTGGAGTGATTGATGGCATCCTACAAGATCGAGGGCCAGTAGAATCCACTCCTTAATACCTTTTTGGCTAAGATACACCCACCAGAGTGATTTTCACAACTACCACTGTGTATATGTTCTAATACCTCCTTAGCTTGCAAGGGTCTGAGGCACTTAATGGGTGGTCCTTGAAACAAGCACTTAAAGAGGCATCCCTCGTCATCTAGGGAGTATCTAGGGGCTTTGTTTCTTATCTTCCTTGCTTCGACCTTGTCGCTCAGGAGAGTCCCATCGTGGAGGAACAATATGACAGCATCGAGCCAGCATGGCTCGGATGGGTTAATCACGTTGACTCGGCTAGAGGGCTTGCCTTCCTCTGTTAGCGATCCCTCGGTTCTGAGGAAGGTGACAACACGCTCACAAGTTCTGTTAATGGATGATGCAAACTTTGAAAGAACGTCCGCACGCCCATTTTCCGCCCGTGGGATTCCTTGAATTCAGCTATGAATTCTCTTATTTTCGCCAAGTAACGCATCATGGTGGTTTCTCGAGCCTCATAAGTTCCATCGATCTGATTTGCAATCAGTTGGGAGTCAACAAAGGTTGTTATCCTGCTGGCACCACTTTTTCAAGTGATTCTAAGCCCTTGGATGAGCACTTCATATTCGGCTTCATTTTTGGTGGCTTGGAAGTCAAGCTTGATTGCGAAGTCTATTTCTGTTCCATGGGGATCCCTTAGGGTCACCCCGGCTCCCTCCTCGTGAGGTCGAGGAACCATCAGTGTGCAATAACCATAAGCCCTCGTCTGCGAGCGACAGGGAGTCTAACCCGAACCACTGGACCAAGATATCTGCTACTGCTTGGGCTTAAATGGCAGTGAACGGCTCGAAATTCATATCGAATTGGCTTAACTCAATGGACCATTTGATTAACCGTCCCAAGACAACAGGCTTGGCCAAGACTTGCCGGAGTGGTTGATCAATAAGCACCATAATGGAATGCGCTTGAAAGTATGGCCTTAACCACCAAGAAGCATTAATGAGAGCAAAGGCAAATTTTTCAATCTCTGCGTATCTTTTCTCCATTCCTTGTAAGGTTTTGCTCAGGTAATACATAGGAAGGTGTTTCCACTCACGCATGGTAACGAGTACAGCGCTGGTGGCTTCTGAGAAAACTAAGAGGTAGACGAACAAACGCTCTCCTACTACTGGTTTGGTCAGGAGTGGAGCACATGAGAGGTACTTCTTCATGCTCTGAAGGGCTTGCTCGCACTCTGAGGACCACTTGAAATTTCGAGAGTTACATAGGAACTTGAAGAAAGGTAGGTTTCGGTCGGCAGACTGAGAGATAAATCTATTAAGGGAGATTATCTTTTCCACTAACACTAAAAACTTTTCTAACATTTCGAGGAGAAGGGATATCTAGAATTGCCTTGATCTTCTCGGGGTTAGCTTCAATCCCTCGTTGGCTAATCATATAGCCAAGGAATTTTCCTCTTCGAACGCCGAACGTGCATTTGGAGGGATTGAGTTTCATTCCATACTGTCTGAGAATACTGAACACTCGTCGGAGGTCAGCTAATGAGAGCCTTAAGGCTCGCTTTTCACGATCATGTCATCTACATAAACTTCCCTAGACTTTCTAATTTCAAGCTCAAACATCCTATTTACGAGGCGTTGATAGGTAGCTCCAGCATTCTTGAGGCCAAAAGGCATGACCAAGAAAAAATATACTCCAATATGCACTACAAATGAAGTTTTTGGGCGATCCTCGGGAGCCATGAATATCTGGTAATACCCTTCGAAGGCATCCATCATGCTCATTAGCTCGCAGCCTGCAGTAGAATCCACAAGTTGATCAATGCGAGGTAGAGGATAGGGATCTTTGGGGCAAGCCTTGTTTAAATCTGTGAAATCATTGCACATGCGACACTTGTTAGCATTTTTGGGCACGAGAACGACGTTGTAGAGCCATTCCGGATATAAAATTTCCTCGATGTACTGAGCGTCGAAGAGTTTGTTGACTTCCTCCTCAATGACTAGCTTCCGGAATCCATGAACATCCTTCTTCCTCTGTTTGATGGGTTTGAAGGCGGGGTCCACATTGAGCTTGTCGACAATGATGCTTGGGTCAATGCCAATCAAATCTGAGGCTTTCCAAGCGAAGACGTCTAAATTCTCTCAAAGGAAGTCGATCATCATGACTTGGGCGGGTCCCCTGAGGTTCGAGCCTATTCGCGTCGTCTTTTTCGGATTCCCTAGCTCCAGTTCTATGTTGAGGAAGTTCTCAGTTGGTTCAATCCGTACTTCCAGTGATGGTGCCTCGAGCACCCTTTTCTTGCCCGTGAGGCGGTTGTCCACTTCTTCTGTGGGCTTATCCTCGTCGCTCTCCGAGGATTCCTCTACAACTCCTGGAGGGCCATCGCTCGCAGAGGCTTTGGAACCTCACTTCTTGTTCTTCTTTTTGTAGAGTTTTGCTCGTTTTTGCTCTCCGAGGATTCCTCTACAACTCCTGGAGGGCCATCCTCGTCAAGCTTTGGAAAGTCCACGGTCTTCTTCATGGAGCCCTGCTGTATAGTTGACTAGGGCTTGTGGCTACGAAGTGATAAAATATAACAATCAGACCTCTTTTACGTTGCACAAGACCTCCTATGTTCCCTCGGGAGTGGGGAATTTGATCTTCTGATGGTACGTTGAGATCACTGCTCTGAAATCTGCGAGGGCAGGCCGCCCAATGATGATGTTATAAGGCAAATCTACTTCTACCACTGCATAAAGAACATTCAATGTTTTACGCTGTGGGGCACGACCAAAAGAGGTGGCCAAGCGTATTTATCCACGAGGGACAAGCTCGGAACCCCCAAAGCCAATGAGGGTTGTTCTGATGGGTTCGAGAGAAAGGTTTGTTAAGTTTATTTTTTGAAATATAGAGTATGGCAAAATGTTAACAGAGCTTCCATTATCCACTAAGACACTCTTTACAATATGGTTATGCACGTCTAAACTAGCCACCATGGGGCAGTCAGAGGCTTCACTGACCCCATGGGGTATTACAATGTGTTTGAGGACTTTATCATTGAAGCCTACAATATCATTCTCGCATGAGCGTTGGCTGGCCTTCACAGAGTAGATGGACTGGACCCTTAGGGATTTTTGGTCATAGCTATGCATCAGGCAACGACGGAAGGCATTAGAATCTCTTCCCGAGGATTCTCCTGGGATCATATTGATGACCGCGTATGGCTGGTTCTCCAACTCCCCAGCTTTCTGCTTCCCTCAGTAGCTCGCTTCTGGCAGTGGGATAGGGCTTCTAGAGCGTGAGAGGCTTCACCTTCCTTTACGAGCGCGTTCATTGCAATGCTCGTCGAATCTTTCCTGGGCCCTCACAAACTCCTTGAGGTACCCCCAGTAATAAGACGCTGGATCTCCGTCTCGAGCTGACGGCAGTCGTTCGTGTCATGGCCTTTCTGCTTGGGAAATGCACAGTACTTTCCTGAGCGCTTTTGAGCCTCAGTTTCTCTCATTTTCGGCAGTCGCTTGAAGAGCTTTTTGTCCACTAGTGAGTAGATCTCGGCGATAGGCCTATTGAGCGGGATTCGTCTGCATTCAGACCTTCGCGGTGGTGAAGTGTTCCTCTTGGTGTGGGGTGGACTGCGGCTACGATTCTTCTTGCTTGGCTCATTTATCTCTAGGGCCCTTACCATTGGAGAGGGATTCGCCAATGCTCACTCCCGAGCCTGGTACATGTCTTCTAGGGCGATGTGGGAGTAAGCAATCTTCCTCAGAGAAAGCATGGTTTGGGTCTTTTACTTTGCCAATTCTTCCACGAATTCTTTACTAACATAGTTCTTCATGTTCATTGCGACGCCCCTCTGAAGGCCATGGAAAAAGGGCCTGAAGAGATGACGCCCGCACGACCTCACTAAAGTTAGCTAGAAGCTTTCCCTAGTTCGATCGCTACGCGTCAGACTAAATAATAAA
>JBBMKE010017627.1:0-19614 GCA_037834125.1 Lippia alba | reverse complement strand
GCATTCTGCGTGGGACAATATCCACTTACTGGGTCGATCCTATTATTCACAGTTGGGAATAGCCCAGGCATGGGTTTTGTTCCCACGCGATGGAATTTAAGTGCGGGACAATATCCACTTACTGGGCCGATCCTATTATTCACAGTTGGGAATAGCCCAGGCATGGGTTTTGTTCCCACGCGATGGAATTTAAGCCCGCAGGCGCCCACCCACGCAGAATGCGTCCACAAGGAAAGGTTTCCACCCCCTATTATAAGGTTGGCTTTGTTCTCCTTCCCAACTGATGTACGATATTACATCCACCCCCCAAGGAGAGCCCAACGTCCTCGCTGGCACACCAACTTCCTGGCACCGGCTCTGATACCACAACTGTGAATAACAGGATCGGCCCAGTAAGTGGATATTGTCCGCCAATGGAATAGCCTAGGCACGGGTTTTGTTCCCACGCGATGGAATTTAAGCCCGCAGGCCCCCACCCACGCAGAATGCGCCCACAAGGAAAGGTTTCCACCCCCATTATAAGGCAGGTTTCGTTCTCCTTCCCAACCAAGGTGGGATATTACAGGTCGGGTCTAACCCACACACTAACACACACTCAAACACAAACACCCCATGCACACACATAAACATACTCTCCAATCAAATTATGATCTTGTTATGATCTATAGTTCAAGTTCATGTTATTAGATTCAAGTGTGATCTAGGCTAAAAGGCATAACCTAAGTCCAAGATCAAATTATGAATCACTATTCTTTCTTAGGTTATAACATGTGACACTAATTAAGGTATAACATATGATCAAGCACTATTCCATTATGCCATATCATATCATAAGCTCAAATCATAATTCAAGAATCATATAACAATGTGCCAACATGTCACAACATAATTCATAACATCTCATGATCATAGGACATGTAACATGTAACAATTTAATTTAAATCTCAACATGTAACAAGTTGTGACATATAAGATCACATATCACTATTCCATTAGCTAGCATGCTTGAACATAATTCAAATACCATAATCATGCATCAATATCCATCATATATAATCCTAGAACATTATCATAGCATATAACAAAGCATATCACAACATATTCAAGCATATTCTAAACAATTAGAACATAAGCACAACTATTCAAATATGTCACAAAAACTATAATATAAATGCACAAAATAAAAACCTATATGTCTTAGAGAAGACCCTAAGACCCAACCTAAACATAATATAAATAAAGCATAATATAAAAACATAAAACATAAACTAAAAACAAGACATAAAAATAAAACACAACTAGCTTCTAATGGGGGATGGGGTGTGCCTCTCGGCAATGAGGGGGAAGAAAGGGAGAGAAAAGGTGTTGTTAACACAACATTGAGCAAGGAAAATGAGAGCATCAGCCCTCTATTTATAGTTGAAGATAAGGCCCTCACCTTGTAATAAAAGTATGGAGAAGGGTATGACAGCTGGGGGTTGTTTTGGTAATTTCATTGTCAAGAAATGAAGATAAGGGGCTAGAAGTTTAACCATGTCATCTGGGATAACCTTAGATTCGAAACGACTATTCATACGTCGTAATCGGATTTACGGTTTACAAGATACATTAGTTTTAGTGAATATAAAGTTTGAGCCCTAAATTCGTTACGAGTGAAAAACAACTCTCGTGAATGATTTTTTTTTTGTCTTAATCGTGAATGATCTTCAAGTCCGGAGAGTTTTCAAAAATTAAGAAATAAATCAAGGAGCATTTAGAGTCCAATATCGACTTTAAAACATTTTACCTATAAGAATTGAAAATGTAGAATGAATAGTGAAATCTCTCCTACGAACATACGATTTAAAATATTGAGTTAGGGTTTGAATAAAAGGTTTTAAATCATTTCAAAAATCATGAAATAGCTTAAGTAGTGCAAATCCAAAGAGAAAGCATTTCCCTAATGAAAACCGCTCGTAGTTGTAATAGTAAAGTAGGATTTTTCGTAAACGTTTTCAAATAAACGAAGTTCAGTATAGATTTTCAAGTCAAGAATGATTTCAAAAGACTCGTCTCGACTTAAGGATCGATTTGACTGTAAACTTGGGTAGGTAAAGCTATCATAATCAAAAGGCCGTTTTTGAATGAATAGTAACTCTAGTTGGTAAGTTCCCAAAATGCCCTAACGGTTCAAGAAAGACTCTCGGAGCTTGGGAATCAAGTTCAAACTATTGGAAAACATGTGTGGCAAACCTCTAGGGTTCGGGTAATAATCCGGGCAAGATAGGCTCGGGTTATGAATAGTAAACTATATCAAAGGTCAACGAATTCCCCTTAAAACATGTCAGAACATATACAAGCACAAAGTTTCATGTAAGAATGCAATTCATAATTGTTCAAAAAGTTAGATCACGGTATATAAATGCTTTACCAGTGCCCTTAGTTACCCTTTTTAACAAGACTCAGTTTCGGGCTGTTACAGTATTTGCTCGTTTAACTTCGTTTTCGATCCGTATGCCCTCGTTTTCGATTCCAATTTTTATAACAACTTGCCATATATGAATTACATGAATTATGAATGTGTATACATTCTTGTTCCATGTTTTAGAGTTCATTTAATACGGTTTACGAACCATTTTATTTTTAAGGGACATAAGGGCCTAATTTGTTTTAGCGCACCTTGTGTTTCGGAAGACATAACTTGAGCTCAGGAATTCAGATTCGAATTCCCGAAGAGGCGCTGGACTTGCAATGAAGAAAGAAAACTAGAGAACCAAACCTCGAATTTACTAATCCTGTTTGATTCCCCGTATTTTGCCCGAATTGAGCCTCACGGGCGCTTCGACCACCTTTCACTAAAATGGCCATAAGTTATTCAATATTTGACCAATTCAACCCCTCTTTGGCCCCACATGCACCCAACTTAAAAGAATTCTCACCTATCAGCCTCTCATTTCATTCAAGCCAAAGAAAAAAAGGAAAGGGAGCAATTTTCAGCTCAAACCCGAGCTCGAAGGGAAAAGGCACTATTCAATTTTCAAGTTTTGAGCCCAAATCACCTCTATTTCTCCTCAAATTTGAAAGGTAAGTCCATAAACTTGTTCTTCATCCTCTTGGATTTCTTTTAAGTTATGACATGCTGATTTTCATGAAGATGCATACATTGAGTATCATGATCAATAGTAAGGGTTAGGGCCATAATTGATGAGTTTGCTTGATCTCTTGTGTTTTCTTTTAGATTGATGCATGATAATTGATCCTAACACATGCATAAATATTTGTACAAACTGGTATTAAGTGGTGGATGTGTGTGCATGAAGTTACCATTAAAGACTTGCATGAAAACTTTGAAGGCATGGACATACATAGGAGAGCATCTCTTCCATCTTCTTGAGTATAGCTTCAGTTTTTGCATATTTTAGGCCATGAATCCTTGAGTATTTGATGCATAATTCTTGTATAATGTGTTTCCTTGAGTATAGGATTGGATTTTTCATATTTTGGGGACTTGGATCGGGGTAATGCCCGTTAGGGCGTTTTTGTGTTTTTGGGGGTAACGGTCGTTATCCCCCTGCTTGCCTGGTTTCGTGTTTTTCTTCATTTGTTCGTTTGTTTCGCTTGTTTCCTTCCCCGAGCTTATTTCTTGTGTGTTGTGTGCTTGTTTCCTTGTATGTTATGATGTGCTAGGGCTTAATAATAATTGAATTTGGTATGTTTCAGGCTTGATAATGTGTTAGGAACATTGCATTAAGTTTGTGTACTCATTTGAAGTAAAATGTGCAATATGAGATCGAATGTGCGTTATATGCTCTCACATGTGCATACTTGACTTCGTGCTTTATTTGGATGCCTTGAGTGATTAACTCTGTAGCAGCCGAAGCGTCAGGATGCCACATCCCCCGCACTATAGCCCAATTCACATATGAAATGGATAATCCTTACATGAACCAGACATATAGCGAGAAGGAGAGCCTAAAAAATACATCCTGGCTAGACGAGAATGCCCTCAAAACCAAATAAACACAAACAACATTGATGCATTCGAAAATTCACACCACCTTATCTGTAGGGGAATTTAAGTTATCGCAACTATAGTTTCCTGCAAAAATAATTATTTCGAAGAGGAGACAAAACCTGTAAAATAAGGGTTAATGAAGAAAATAATCTACGAAATAAAAATTAAACGTATCAATAGAATTAATAATAATGATTAGAGTAATGAAACAAGTAGAATAAGTAACGACAGAGATTATGATTATCGTTCTCAAGGCAGATTTCTATAGATTTTCAGATAGAGAAGAGAGAATATTGAGAGTGTGACGCCCGAGCGTGGGTCATCCACATCCCCCGTACTTAGATCCGAATCCACATACGCAATGGGCCTCCGTACATGAATTCAAATCAAAGCAAATGGGGACCTACACACACCCACTAAGCTAAGCGGGGCTAAACCCGACAGAGCGCGCAAAAACCACAACGAGAATTAAAGCGGAAGCAACATAGGATCAACATGTAAAGCCCGGTAAGAGCACAAAACATAACTACATTGCCCACGGGATCAAAAACACAAGTGTCCAAAGTTATACAATTCATAACATGCTCTAGAAGTAATTACATGTGATGCAGACCCGGCCTAGACCACTAACTACGACACACGACGCACTTCCCAGTCTAGCTCAAGCAACCTGCACTAAAGGAGGGAAAAAAGAGAGCATCAGTCTAACAACTCGACTTAGTGAGGGGGCTAACGCATACCCACACACTTACATAATATACAAAGCACGTAACAAAATGAGGTTCATGAACCGGGGCAGGGTTTTACAAACCAAAAACCATTTTCAAGAAAAGTACATATCATATAGGAAGAAAGTCTATCACGTTTCACAATCCATCTAGCATAAACATAAACAAAGGTCCGGTGAGTAAGGACACCCCAAACTCTTCAATTACTAAAGCATGAAACATAATTCACATTCAATCCATCCACCACACCTTGGCGGTCGGGAATCAAACCCTTTCCGCTGACATACATATGTACGAGGGGTAGGTAACCCACAACGTACCCATAGCATCACGCCTCATCAACCTCCTAGAATCGCGCGTGGTACTACGAATGTGTATCATGCACAGGTATAACCCGACGGTCCTTGCCGTACCGGGGCTCCTTACCCACAATTCTCGGGGCCCAACATATCATACCATTATCTTTCCCATATTTTAGGGCTTACCTCGCTCAACCAGAATATAAACGTAAAGAAAACCTAGTTTATATACACTTCTACATATACCATTTTCATGAAGCCCAAAAGCGTATCCATAAAACCATAATCATAGTTAAACACCCATACATAGGTACATATACATTATATTCGCATGCGGGGTAATAAATCATCACGATTAGGCCATAGGTCAATAGCTATACAAAATCCTAAGCTCACTTATTAACAAAAGAAGCGGCAGATACAGAGGGACAATGGTACATCTAAACTTTCGGCTCGGCTGTATCCGGAATCGGCTCTGAAATAGAAAATGGATACAACACCCGAGACTTAGACCCAGCATCAACCAAATATGATGCACGGTATGCAATATATGCATGTGATGCATAACCATGTCCAAATCATACACATAAATGACCTATAATGCAAACTCATGAACGAACATAGCATATGATAAATGCAAAGCATGAAAATAGCTTATTAAAGCTCAAAAAGGACATATAAAAGTGTTTCGGGATCAAAGGAATTGAACCGCAAAAGTCAAAAAATCACATTTCTTACAGCGGCCTCAAAAACGGTCGTTTCGTATTTTAGTTCATAAGGCAAACGGCCGTTTTGATGGCCAAGTTTGGAACCCGAGAGGTTCGAAACGGCCGTTTCAGATTTTCAAAGAAAATCCAAACGACCGTTTTAAAACCGCCTGGAATGAATTTTTAACCCCAAACGGCCGTTTCAAAAACAATCACAAAATCCAAACGGCCGTTTGGTAAACACATTTTAAAATATTGCTAAGCCGAAATGGTCATTTCCAAAAAGCACTAAGGGTCGAAACGGCCATTTCGGTCCTGAAATCTGGGCAGAAATTTGCGGGCAAAACAAGGCACGAGCTAAAATCCCCAAAACACCAATTTTGTCCAAGAAACTCCAAACCAACATCAACATAAGCAATACCAATATCAAAAGATGCAAATGCAACAAGTTTCCAAGTGCCAAAGTCCACAAAATTTAAAACCCAGAAAGATGCATTTCTTGATCAAATATGCAAATGAAATAAATGCATCAAACAACTACTTAACAATGGATTTAATGCAACACGTTGATCATATAGGTCACATAAATGAAGCTCTCAATCATGCTAATCCAACCAAGAATCAAGAATTACAAATTGGGCATCAAACCCTTACTATTCAATACCTCCTCCAAATTCAATCAAAGACACAAAAGAAAGGCAAGAGCAGTCGGTTAAAAGAACAAGGAGATCGTGGGGATTCCGGACCTTACTTCGGATCGTGAATTGATGAAGAAACGAAGGAGTTGAGGGCTTGGGAGTGATCAAGCTTGGGAGGGCTTCTTTCTCTTCTTCCTCTCTTGCCTTAGAGTGTTTGTGTGAAATGAGGGAGAAGAGATGGTTAAAGCATATAAGTAAATGAAACGGTTCGGTTTATTTTGGTCGGTTCGGTTCAAGATTTTCCCAATTTAATTGTTTCAGTTCTCAAAAATTGGGTTCAATACCAAAATCCCCAAAATCTCCAAAATGTAAATAAATTACATAACCACAATTATATCACATAATTCAAATAATTTCTATCCTAAATGCAATTAGGAATTATATCACATAATTTACCTGACCGATTAAGAGCAGGGTCTCACAACCTCTTCCCCTTAAAATGGACTTGTCCTCAAGTCCGATCCGACTCCGCAGACAAATCCGGATACAAACTTCGCATCTTTTCTTCGGTTTCCCAAGTAGATTCCTCAGATTTACGATCTCTCCAAAGTATCCGGACCAAAGGTATCCTCTTGTTTCTCAGTTCTTGAATTTTCCGGTCTTTGATTGCTACCAGATGTTTCACGATTGTCAAGTCCGGCTCCAAATTCACATCTTCAACAGGTAGGATAGCATCCTCATCGGGATAATACTTTCTTAGTTGCGAGACATGAAATACATTATGTATCCCGGTCAAATTAGGCGGCAAATCCAATATACGTTGTTTCTCCAATTCTTTCCAAAATCTCGAAAGGCCGAGGTATCGTGGATTTAACTTTTCACCTCTACCTATACGAGTGAAGCCCTTCCTAAGAGATGCCTTAAAAAAGACTCGATCTCCGACTTTGAACTCCAAAGGCCTCCTCCTCTTATCGGCGTACCTCTTTTGATGATCTTGTGTCGCCTTCATTCGTTGCTTAATTTTTTGGACCTTCTCAATGGTCTCCTCTATTTCCGATCTCGGTGTCGCTCTAACAAGTCTATCCTCCTCGGTCCATTTATAATCTTCCATTTTCCAATACAACGGCGACCGACACTTTCTTCCGTACAAAGCCTCATATAGAGCCATTTTGACTGAGGCTTGGTAACTGTTGTTGTACGCGAATTCAACCAACGGCAAGTGCTCGTCGCACTTATATTAAAAATCTAAAGCACATGCCCTCAACATATCCTCCAAATATTGAATAAGTCGTTCGGATTGCCCGTCGGTTTGAGGATGAGACGCCGTTCTAAATCTGAGCGTGGTATCCAATTGTTTTTAAAGATTTTGCCAAAAGATTGACGTGAACCTCGGATCTCGGTCGGAAATAATACTTTTCGGTACCCCATGTAATTGGACTATCTCTCGAATGTAAAGCTCGGTTAGCTTTGGAACCTTGTCTGTCATTCGAACCATGGAAAAATGGGCAGATTTTGTCAATCTATCAACGATCAACCAAATCCCATCGTACCCTCCTTTCACTTTAGGCAAGCAGGACACGAAGTCCATCGTCACTTGCTCCTACTTTTATTCGGGGATCGAAAGTGGTTGGAGAGTTCCACCTGGCTTTTGGTGTTCCGACTTCACCCTTTGGCATGCTAGACATCGTTTCAAGAAGTTCGCGACATCTCTCTTCATGCCATTCCACCAAAATCGTTCTTTCAGATCCCGATAAAGTTTTGTACCACCCGGATGAATTGCATATCTCGAATGATGCGCCTCTTCAAGTATTATCCTCTTGAGCTCTTTCGGGATGCATATTCTCGTGTTGAACCTCAATAGACCCGACTCATCAAAATTGAATTTGGGATTAGGTTTCTTCTCCAACTTAGCCACTAGCTTTTGCATACCCGGATCAATCTTTTGAGTTTTTAGCAAGAGTTGGAATAATTCCGGTTTAACGGTGAGATTCATTATCCAACAACTCGTGGCACCCAACGTCACTTTCTCACTTGAGGTTCCAATTTTCAAATTAGCCACACTCACCTTTCTACTCAAAGCGTCGGCTACCACATTTGCCTTCCCGGGGTGATATTAGATTTTACAATCGTAATCCTCTAGAAATTCCATCCAACGCCTCTGTCTTACATTTAACTCCTTTTCAGTGAAAAGATACTTTAGGCTCTTATGGTCAGTAAACACCTCAAACGATGCCCTGTACAAATAATGTCTCCACTTTTTCAAAGAAAATACCACGCGGCTAACTCGAGATCAGGTGTTGGGTAATTCTTCTCATGCTCCTTCACCTTCCTTGAAGCATAAGCCACCACTGGACCATTTTCCATTGAAACACCCCCAAGACCTTCCTTAGACGTATCTGTGTAAACCACATAACCCTCGATTCCTTAGGGTAGGGTGAGAATCGGTGCCGATGTCAACTTCTCCTTCAAAACCCAGAAACTCTCTTCGCATTTATTTTTCCACTCAAATGCCGCCTTTTTCTTTGTTAGTTGAGTTAACGGAGTGGCAATCCTAGAGAAATCTTGTACAAATCTTCGGTAATAACCCACCAATCCAAGAAAACATCTAACCTCCGAGGCGTTCTTCGGTTTCTCCCAACCATTCACCGTCTCAACCTTGGAGGTATCGACTTCAATACCATCACTCGAGATTATGTGACCCAGAAAATTAACCTTATCGATCCAAAACTCACATTTACTAAATTTAGCATAGAGTTTGTGTGCCCTCAACGTCTCTAAGACTATCCTTAAATGTTGGGCGTGTTCTTCCACCAACTTCGAGTACACGAGGATGTCATCAATAAAAATCACAACAAATTTATTGAGAAACGGTCGAAATACGCGATGCATCATATTTATGAACACGGTCGGAGCATTCGTCAACCTAAATAGCATTACCACAAACTCGAAATGTCCATACCTCGTATTAAATCCGGTCTTAGAAATATCTTCCTCCCTAATCCGCAGCTGATAGTAACCTTACCTCAAATCTAACTTGGAATATACCTTAGAGCCTTATAAAAGATCAAATAATTCCTCGATATGCGGCAAAGGATATTTATTCTTGATCCTCATTCGGTTCAACTCACGGTAGTCTATGCACATCCGAAGCGTCCCGTTCTTCTTCTTCACAAATAACACGGGAGCACCCCATGGCGATATGCTTGGACGAATGTACCCACTAGTGAGGAGTTCATCAAGTTGCGACTTAAGCTCCTTGAGTTCCGTCGGAGCCATTCTATAGGGAGTCTTCGAAAATGGCTCGGATCCGGGATAGAGGTCGATCACGAATTCAATATCTCTATCGGGCGGCAAAGTACCCAAGTTTTCCGGAAAGACATCCGCATACTCTTGTACGACCTTCGACTTCTCAGTTTGGCTGGATTCTTAAGTTTATTTAGGAGGTAAGCCACGAAACCCGTAGCACCATCCCAGACCATTCCTCTAGCCTCAACAAATGAAATAAAGGGACTTGACTTCAACTTCTCGCCCGTGAAAACCACTGATTGGGGCTTTCGATTGGGGCAAGCGTTAGCATGTGATCTGTGGCCCCACACCCGTAGCACTTCTTCTGGAGTTTAAAGCATTTCTCCACCGGGTGATTTCCTTGGCAATGTGTATATTAGCCCGGTGTCGGAAGCGTCAAGGGTGCATTCTTTTGTCCCGCCGACTTGAATTGTTTATTTTATGGCTTAGCTTGCGGGAACACTTGATAAGCGGGCCTCTTTCCATACTTGTTTGAGCCGACCGATCCCGATCCTTGTCCGGCTTGTGCATTCCTCCTCCTCATCATAACTCTCTCCTCCACTCACAAGGCTTTATCCGTCACCTTCGCCTATGTGCTTACATTGGAAGCCTCCAATGCATCCTTTATGTCTTCACTAAGCCCTTAGTGAAATTGGGTGTCTTTGCTCTCGTCATTGTTTGCGACATTGGGGGCATAGTGAGAAAGCCTCTCAAATTCATTGATGTATTCGGTGACGGTCATTTTCCCTTGCTTTAAGTCCATGAATTCCCTCAACCGTTGAGCTCTTGCAGCTTTCGGGACATATTTGTTTTTGAATTCCTAGACAAATACATCCCAAGTAATTTCTTCTCCAATGGCCTCCAACTTCACTTGTGCACTCGACCACCAACTATAAGCTTGGCCTTGAATCATTGTGAGAGTGCATTGTAGCTTCTCCATATCCCCGCATGGAATAAAGACCCATACCCGGTTGATTTGAGTCAACCATTCCTCCGCTTGGATATCGTTTCCACCCACGAAAACCGGTGGGTTTTGATTTTTAAACTCCCGGAGAACGGTGGTGATGTGTCCGCCTACATTATTCCCGCCCGGATGGGCATTATTCCTCTCTTGGGCTCTATGATCAAGGTAAGTCGCCAATCTCTCCATGAAATCCTCGGGTTCCCTCCGAGGCAGAGTATTATCCCGGGGTGGGGAGTGATCTCTATGGTGGCGATGATCGGAGGACCTATCCCGGCGATGGTGGCATTTAGGAGGCATCCTATAAAAGAAAGAATTCAAAATATACATGCGTGAGGGTTAGTATATGTTCATGTGTACAATATATAAATTAAAATGAACAATTAGTCACATATAGTTCACATAAATGAACTCGAGTGATCAAATAATATGCACTTAACCACATTGTCCTGAACCGCACGACCTAGACATACCCGACAAGACACTAGAGCTCTGACTTTGCATTCAGACGCTCTGATACCACTTTAGGATGTGACACCCGAGCGTGGGTCCTCAACATCCCCCGTACTTAGATCCGAATCCACTTACGAAATGGGCCTCCGTACATGAATTCAAATCAAAGCAAACGGGGACCTACACACACCCATTAAGCTAAGCGAGGCTAAAATCGACAGAGCGCAAAAACCACAACGAGAATTAAAGCGGAAGCAACATAGGATCAACATGTAAGCTCCGCAAGAGCACAAAACATAACTACATTGCCCATGGGGTTAAAATACACAAGTCTCCAAAGTAATACAATTCATAACATGCTCTAGAAGTAATTACATGTGATGCAGACCCGACCTAGACCGCTAAGTACGACACACAATGCACTTCTCCACCTAGCTCAAGCTACCTGCACTAAAGAAGGGAAAAATGAGAGGGTCAGTCTAACAACTCGACAAAGTGAGGGGGCTAACGCATACCCACACACTTATATAATATACAAAGCACATAACAAAATGAGGTTCATGAACCGGGGCAAGGGTTTTACAAACCAAAAACCATTTTAAAGAAAAGTACATATCATATAAGAAGAAAGCCTATCACGAATCACAATCCATCTAGCATAAATATAAACAAAGGTCCGGTGAGTACGGACACCCCAAACTCCTCAATTACCAATGCATAAAACATAATTCACATTCAATCCATCCACCATACCTTGGCGGTCGGGAATCAAACCCATTTCGCCGACATATATATGTACGAGGGGTAGCTAACCCACAACGTACCCGGAGCATCACGCCTCATCAACCTCCTGGAATCGCGCATGGTACTATGAATGAGAATCATGCACAGGTATAACCCGATGGCCCTTGCTGTACTGGAGCTCCTTACCCACAATTCTCGGGACCCAACATATCATAACATTATCTTTCCCATATTTCAGGGCTTACCTCGCTCAACCAGAATGTAAACGTAAAGAAAACCGAGTTTATATACACTCCTACATATACCATTTTCATGAAGCCCAAAAGCGTAACCACAAAACCGTAACCATAGTTAAACACCCATACATAGGTAGATATACATTATATTCGGATGCGGGGTAATAAATCATGACGTTTAGGCCATAGGTCAATAGCTATACAAAATCCTAACCTCACCTGTTAACAAAAGAAGCGGCAGATACGGAGGAACAAGGGTACACCTAAACTTCCGGCTCGACTGTATTAGGATTCGGCTCTAAAACACAAAATGGATACAGCACCCGAGACTTAAACCCAGCATGAACTAAATATGACGCACGGTATGCAATATATGAATGTGGTGCATAACGATGTCCAAATCATACACATAAATGGCCTATAATGCAAACTCATGAACGAACATAGCATACGATAAATGCAAAGCATAAAATAGCTTATTAAAGCTCAAAAAGGACATATAAAGGTGTTTCGGGGATCAAAGGAATCGAACCGTAAAAATCAAAAAATCACATTTCTTACAGTGGCCTTCGAAACGATCGTTTTGTATTTTAGTTCATAAGGCAAACGGTCGTTTTGATGGCCAAGTCTGGAACCTAAGAGGTTCAAAACGACCGTTTCGAATTTTCAAAGAAAATCCAAACGACCGTTTCAAAACCGTCTGGAAAGAATTTTGCAACCCCAAACGGCGGTTTCAAAAACAGTCACAAAATCCAAACGACTGTTTGGTAGACACATTTTAAAATTCCCGCTGGTCCGAAAAGGCCGTTTCAAAAAAGCACTAAGGGCCGAAACGGCAGTTTCTGTCCTGAAATCTGGGTAGAAATTTGCGGGCAAAATAGCGCACGAGCCAAAATCCCCCAAAACACCAATTTGGTCCAAGAAACTCGAAACCAACATCAACGTATGCAATACTAATATCAAAGGATGCAAATGCAACAAGTTTCCAAGCCCCAAAGTCCGCAAAATGCAAAACCCACAAAGATGCATTTCTTGATCAAATATGCTAATGAAATAAATGCATCCAACAACCACTCTACAAGGATTTAATGCAACACGTTGATCATATAGGTCACATAAATGAAGCTCTCAATCATGCTAATCCAACCAAGAATCAAGAATTACAAATTGGGCATCAAACCCTTACTATTCAATACCTCCTCCAACTTCAATCAAAGACACAAAACCAAGGCAAGAGCGGTTAAAAGAACAAGGAGATCGTGGGGAATCCGGAACTTACTTCGGATTGTGAATTGACGAAGAAACGAAGGAGTTGTGGGTTTGGGAGTGATCAAGTTTGGGAGGGCTTCTTTCTCTTCTTCCTTTCTTGCCTTAGAGTTTGTGTGAAATGTGGGAGAAGAGATGGTTCAAGCATATAAGTAAATGAACCGGTTCAGTTTATTTTGGTCGGTTCGGTTCAAGGCATTTCCGGTTTAATTGTTTCGGTTCTCAAAAATTGGGTTCAATACCAAAATCTCCAAAACGTAAATAAATCGCATAACAACAATTATATCACATAATTCAAATAATTTCTATCCTAAATATAATTATGAATTAAATCACAGACCAAGGTGTGGTGGATGTATTGAATGTGAATTATGTTTTATGCTTTGGTAATTGTGAAGTTTGGGGTGTCAGTACTCGCCGGACCTTTGTTTATGTTTATGCTAGATGGATTGTGAATCGGGATAGGCTTTCTTCCTATATGATATGTACTTTTCTTGAAAATGGTTTTTGGTTTGTAAAACCCTTGCCCCAGTTCATGAACCTCATTTTGTTACGTGCTTTGTATATTATGTAAGTGTGTGGGTGTGCGTTAGCCACCTCACTCAGTCGAGTTGTTAGACTGACCCTCTCATTTTTCCCTCCTTTAGTGCAGGTTGCTTAAGCTAGGCGGGGAAGTGCGTCATGTGTTGTACTTAGTGGTCTAGGTCGGGTCTGCACCACATGTAATTATTTTTGGAGCACGTTATGAATTGTATTACTTTGGAGACTTATGTATTTTGACCCTGTAGGCAATGTAGTTAGGTTTTGTGCTCTTTCCGAGCTTTACATGTTGATCCTATGTTGCTCCGCTTTAATTCTCATTCTAGTTTTTGCGCGCTCTATCGGTTTTAGCTCCGCTTAGCTTAGTGGGTGTGTGTAGGTCCCCGTTTGCTTTGATTTAAATTTATGTACGGATGCCCATTTCGTATGTGGATTCAGATCTAAGTACTGGGGATGTGGATGACCCACGCTCGGGCATCACACTTGAAATGACTCCTACTGCCTCGGCAACTCAAGATTACATGCATGCTTTCGAGGGTGCTTCTAAGGGCGATCCTGCTAAGGAGAATGGACCTACGCCGGGGAACCTTCCTAGCCTGTTTCCTTTATTTGTTTGCTGCTTTGTGTTCTTCCTTTTGAAGACTTGAATTGCCATACTATATTTGCTTTGTGTTCCTGCATTTTGTTTCTAGTATTTTAAAGATAATGTGACAGCTTGATCCAAGAATTTCGTACCTTTTTGTTATTTGATTTTTCGAACCGACTTTTGATAATTGCTTCATTGCGAAATGTCTCCTCCTTTTGCTTATGAGTTGTTGTTGCCTGCATATGCTTGTGTTGGCTGTATTTTACCTTTTGAGAAAAGAGAAGGGAGGCACTAATAATCTCCGTATTTCTATTTTGGCTATTGGGGGGCTCGCAGCCTTTCCTGGGTGAATTGCCTTAGGCATAAATTTCATGTTTAATAATTTTACACTATAGGAAGGCTTTAGATTCGCAAAAAACGAAGGGACATTCGTCCAAAAATTTTATTTTTAGGGACTTTCGTCCTGAAACTTAATTTTTTTGGGGTCCTAAAACTTGATTTTTGAGGGACGTTCGTCCTGAAACTTAATTTTTAAGGGATGTTTGTCCTGAAACTATAATTGGGGGGACGTTTGTCCTAAAACTATATTTGGAGAGACGTTCGTCCTGAAACTATATTTGGAGGAAGGTTCGTCCCATAAAATCTTTATGAGGTGGGATGACTGAGGAATGTTGTCTTGGGATGATTACACCTTCTCCCTTGCTTGGAGGGGCGCAATTTGGTCTTTTAAGACTTTTTGTTGTTGTCATTGTCAGTTTTCTTGACAAGACCAGAAGGGACTTATTCAGAGAAGAACTTTTTCAAGTTCTGTATATTCCAGGGACGCGGAAATTCTCTATCTTCCAAATCTGCCATCTTGTAAGCTCCACGACCGAGTACCTTGGTTATTTTATATGGACCTTCCCATCTTGGCTCTAGCTTCTGGACAGGTTTCAGGGTATCATCCCTCCGAAGCACTAAGTCACCAACTTGGAGGTTGTGTGGCCTTACTTCTCGATTGTATGAGCTTGCCATCCTGCTTTTATATCGCCATTCTTAGGAGTGCATTATCTCGAGCCTCATCGATCATGTCTAGGTTCTCTCTCATCAAGTGCTCGTTCGTATCTTCATCTTATGCCTGCATGGGGTGAGTTTTGATTCCTACTTCTGCAGGGATTACAACCTCGGCGCCATACACCAAATTAAATAATGTTTCTCATGTTGTGCTGCTAGGGGTAGTCCTTGGAGCCCACAAAACAGATGGGAGCTATTTTTCTCACAACCCTCGAGCTTGTTACACTCTAGTTTTGATCCCTTGAAGGATGATCCGGTTCATGACTTCTACCTGCCCGTTTGCTTGTGGATGCGAAACCGAGGCAAAGCATTACTCGATTTTCCATGTTAGGCAGACGTCTCGTACTTTGGCTCCTTTAAATTGCGTCCCATTATTAGATACTAGCATTCTTGTTACTCCAAAATGACATAATATGTTCTTCCACAAGAACGCAATGACGGCTTCCTCTGTTATACTTCCTATTGACTCTACTTCCACCCATTTAGTAAAGTAATCAAATGAGACAATAAGGAATTTCAACCTCGGCGGAGCGATAGGTAATGGACCTACTATATTGATACCCCATCGAGCGAAGGGACACAGTGTTTGCATGGTGGTCAATAGCTCAGCTGGTTGATGAATTAAGGGCGCGTGTTTCTGACATTGCTCACGCCTCCGAACAAAAGCTTTGGCATCCACTTTCAAAATAGTCCAGAAGTAGCCAGCGCTTAAGGTCTTCTTGGCGAGCGTCATCCATCTTGAGTGGCAACCTCCTGCTCCCTCATGTATCTCCTGCAGTACCTGGTGTCCTTCCTCTTGAGACAGATACCATAATAACGGCAGTGTAAAGGACTTCTCGTATAGGCTTCTTCGGATCATGAGGTATTTAGAGACTTTATTGCAGATGCTCATGGCTTCCTTGAGGTCATTAGGCAGCTCGTGCTTTAGCAAAAAATTGGTGATTTCCTTTCTCCAGTCATTTAATACGCCCACAACGAACACCTTTTCCTCAGGGCATGCTTTTGGAAATGTTAAGATTGTGATCTTTCTTGTATGGCATTCCTCCAGCGAACTAGCCAACTTAGCTAGGTAGTCCATTTTTTGGTTTTCCTCTCTTGGAATCTGGTTTATTTGGAAACTTGAGAACTCATTTATTTCTTCTATTTTCTTTAGGTATTTGACCATCCTCTTGCCTTTAGCCTCGTATTGGCCCTCTACCTGGCATACCACCAATTGAGAGTCCGAGTACACCATTAGGCTCTTAGCTTCGACCTCCAAGGATAGCTTCATCCTGGCAATTAATGCCTTGCATTCGGCTTCATTGCTTGAAGCTTTGAACTCGAATCGGATTGCAAACTCGAACTCGTAACCTTTTGGGCTAGTAAGTAGCACTCCTGCACCGCTGGCTGTCTTGGTGGAGGAGCCATCCACATGTAAAAACAAGGGGCGCCCTTCATCTATTGGGGGAGTAGCCATTTCAGAGATAAAGTCAGCAAGCGCTTGCGCCTTAATTGTATTTCTAGGAGTGTACGAAATGTCGAATTCCCCTAACTCCATGACCCATTTGATTAGCCTTCCTAATACTTCTGGCTTCCTCAATATTTGCTTGAGTGGATGATTTGTCCTTACTACAATTTGATGTGACAGAAAGTAGGGCCTCAACCTACGAGCTGCTACCATCAGAGCTAAGGTGACTTTTTCAACATCTGGGTATCTTTGCTCGGCGCCTTGAATAACTTTGCTCATGTAATAGATGGGCTTCTGATCGCTTCCGCCCTCCCTCAGTAGGACAGGTGTGACACCCGATTTTTGAAAAAAAAATTTGGAAGCAGGTAATAATCATAATTTAAAAAATATATATAATAATAATAATAATAATAATAATAATAATAATAATAATAATAATATGCATTTTCGAAAATATTTCATTTCATTCATTCATTAGATATGTTATTTCAAAAAAAAATAATTGATATGCGAATTATGGGTGTTTATTTATAAATGTTCCCACAATTTGTTATTTATATATATTTTTTTTCATGCAATTAATTGTGTTCCATGAAATTTATTCATAATTATAAATCATTACACGCCTATTTTATAAAATAATAATTAGAATAATCATAACAATTTATTCTTAGATTAGTGTAAGATTAAGATTTAATTTAATTTCATATATATATTAAAAAAAAGAGAGTGAGAGAAATCGTGACTCTCCAAATATTGGACAATTGTACGGTTAAGATTACATTCAAGAAGTCATCATTACCATTTCCTTACCTTTTTATCTGGAGACCTTGGATTAATGTTAAAAAAAGAAAAATAAAATAATAATAATAATAATAATAATAATAATAATAATAATAATAATAATAATAATAATAAAAATAAAATTTAATCCTTACCTTCTATATTACTAACATATGGATGGCTATGATTAAACCTTAAGGCCAAAGTATTCCTCTCATCTTAAATGCATGGATATATTTCAGAAATATCATTCACACCCGTATCTCCATTCCTAGACTACGAAGAGAGAGAGCGAGAGAGAGATTTTAGGGAACAAGAGTCAAGCACTACTCATTTTCGTGGGGAAATCCACAAAATTTCAGCTTACACCACATATCTTCAAGGTAAATACTTCTAGTGAAGTAGAATTTGATCTTTTTGCAAAATTTTTACTAAATATTTGAATAATTGTGAAAATAGGAAAAACTTTGTGTTCTTTGATGTTCTTGTGCAAACAAGACTTTATTAGTCCTTATTCAGTTTGATATATCCATTTTAGTAATTTGCTAATTTCTCCAAATTTTGTTTTACAAAAAATAAAATAAAATAAATCTAGTTGTATCTAATATGTGCTTACCGTGATGTATTTTAATACAAATTGGGAGAATTTAATTTCTTGATATATTATTTCCGTGAATCAAATATTTGAATTAATTTACACTAAAGCATGACCTATTGTGGGTTTCCAAGCTTGGAAGTTCAACACAAATTTCTATTTTCTTTAATATGTCGTCTATGCTATTATAAATTTAGGAATATGAATATGATCATAACTTAAATTTTGAAAAGTTGCGTCTAATCTTTGAGAAAATTTTACTATGACTAATTGTGGATTAGGACGTGATTAGAAGATATTTATGAATTACTATGTTCAAGATATGACAAACTGTTAAAGTAAAATTTGTAATATGTTGTTATATACATATGTCCTGTTACCATGAGATGTGTATTTACATACATACGCCATAACACAGACGGAAATCAGGATATCACCATGCATATTGGACTTCATTCATTAGTTATATAAATCTGTGTAATAAATAATAATAATAATAATAATAAAAGTTGAGTTAGTCAATCATGTGGAATATGATTTAATGCATATACGCTTAAGTCTGTTTTAGGAACAAATTGTGGATTAAGCTTTTAGTTGTGTATAACGAAATGATCACTTTTATCATGAGAACTTGGTTTCTAAATTTTGGAATTGGGATTGATGTTCTGTATGCATGTATATTTAATTGTGGTGCATCTTGTTTGTAATTTATTATTGACCAGCATACTGATAAATGAATTTTATGTTACAATACATGAGTGCTTAAGTATATTTGATTCTTAATTCCTATTTTACGTTTGGATATACTTGAAAATTAGGGAATTTGCTTAAACCTATGTGACTTAAATGGAACTTGAGCTATTTGGGGTTAGGTGTAGGGTACAATTAATAATTTGGGATACTAAGATCGAGAGTTGTTGGAAACTTACCATTTTGCTTTCATTCATGTTCTAAGAGATCAAGATCACAAGTTGGTTAGGAAAATTTTAAATTTTTTTGTTATTGTTTATTTTAAAATTATATATTATAATACTACAAAATACTATACTACACATATATAAGCATTCGTAAGACCTCATTCTATGATTTTGTTTTCTTCCATCCGTAATAATATACTCTAAATAGATAATTATTCAATACTTGCTCTTATTTCAAATCAAATGCTTTCATATACAAATGATCTTATTATCTACAAGTATTGCATTATTAAAAATAAAATTATTTTTCCTAAATGGTCAGTCTTTCAAAATCTGTCATACGAGCTAATCATTTCAGTTACTATTACTCTTGGGGACGCCT
>JBBMKE010017320.1:0-19625 GCA_037834125.1 Lippia alba | reverse complement strand
ATTTTTGGAAGAACAGGTCAAAAATTTGACGGAACCCTAACGGCTACCGGGGACCTCTAACGGAATCAAACTTTAGGGACTAATATGTAAAAAAATGAAAGAATAAGTCCTGATTTGTAATTATGGTTAAATGCTGGGTACCTGAATGTAAATTTCCCTAAATGATACTGGGTAATAGGATATGAACAAACAGATTCCCATTTTCAGAATTTTTGAATTTGCACATTGGGTATTTACTAATCTTATATTCACACTAGGTAGCTTATGAGTGAAATACATTTTTAGGCATGACTTGCACACAACCACGTTTTCCACATCGCTTTTTCTTGTGGAAAATTGGCTCTACGACACGGTTTCTCCGACAATATATGAAACACATAACGTTTCATGCACAAAATGATGAATATGTGCTAAAGGCTAAAGCTAGCTTTGGGGTGAGTTCGGCCAATCTTATTCATCATGGTATGAGAGTCGATCCGATTCTAGGCTTGTCTTTTCATCTCGCCAGATGTTTCGATTCTTGGCCCTGGACGTGACGGGGGTGTGTCAAGTATCCCACATCGAATTATCAAAGATGTGGTGTTCAATATATAATGGCTTGACAGTCCTCCCCTCAACAGCTAGCTTCTGAGGGTGAGTTAGGCCAAACACATTATTCATCACAAACAAAAATACTTCCAATTAAAATCAATGTTATGAGTCTTCTTTTCAGCACTTTGTAAAGTCCATTCTTCCGGACTCGATCATATCATAGGCGTCACTAATTAAACTGAAGAGTCATACTCTCCTTTGCCGCGTTCAATTATTAGATAACAGAATTAGTAAAAGTAGAGCTTCCACGACCCCCCAGACCCGACGGATACAGCCAAATTTACCATAACACATTCCCACTGATTTAACAATTGCTATTTAAATCACGTTGAGATGGGTGACTAGCTGCCTTACTCATAATCTAGAGCTGAGTTTTCATGTGTTAGTGACTAGCTGCCTTACTCATAATCTAGAGCTGAGTTTTCATGTGTTGAAGATGATTACATTACACATGAAAACATTTGCCTTATATACGTATGTTTCCTTCCTGCTTTCATTCTGCTTCATGTGTGGATCCCGTATTCGGGTCAAGCACCCGCATCTCGGCGTAGCCGGCAGCGATTTGTTGGAAAATACTGCAAAGGACGACCGCTGGCTCGCCGCCATTGGCTACAACGTCAGAAATTCAGAGAACAGTTTCGGGTTTGGCGGCGGGTATTCGTCTGAGCGGAGCTCGGCCATGCCCTCGGGTATTGCATGCTCCTCTTTTGTTTCTTTTTATTAGAAATTTGAGAGATTGTATTTTGGGTACTTCATTTGATTTAGCTAGAATGTTGTAGTACTGTATACTTTTAATATTTTATCATATGACAATAACAAAAAGAGAAAGAATACGTTAGAGGATAGGAGAAAGTGAGAGGCAAAATAATAATAATAATAATAATAATAATAATAATAATAATAATAATAAACAACGTTAATATACCAAACTAAAGAAATAGTTTACTTTGGGAGGATGGGGTAATTCTAACCCGAACCTGACTCGACCAAACCGATGTAACGAGGGGTGAGTGTTTTTGCACTTGCCGTGTTGTTGGTGGAAAATTTAGGGAGAGTGACCAATCAAATTACAAGTGTAGTACACTTGCCTTTTTAATTGGTTGGGTTTGGCCTAGCCGGATCTGGGCAAGAATTTTCCGGGAGAATGGAATAGGTTGGTTATCTAACAGCCTTTTTCTTGCGTTTCCTTTATTAGTGTTGGAGCCTTGTGTAGGCCTGTTGGCCCAAGACTATCAGTAGGGGAGGACATGCAATATTGCAACTCCAAAATTGAGTTGTAATATTATCCATTTGTCTTGGGTAACGTGAAGTTATTTTATTACCCATCATTTTGTACCTAATTCTAATTTTTGATGTCTCACTCCATGTAAAATTTTGACAGCTGTAATGAAGGGCAAGAAAGAAATTTCCAATCTGTAAAGTAAATAAAGCAAAATTTTGAATTAAATTAATTAGTGTTGAGCAAGTCCAAATTAACACTATGTTAAATAACTAACCCAAAATCTTTCTATTGATTACCATATCCAACTAGATAGCTTTCTCACAATGTAAACTAGTTCTTAGATAATTATTGTAAAGGTCTTGAAGCACGTTTACAACAATGGGCAACGACAGTTTAGTAAATTAAAATGCCAGTTTACCTTGTTTACTTTAGTTTGTTGTTGGTCTTGTCTTAAACATTAATTGAAGTGGCTTATGAGTGTGTTATATTGGAGCTCAAAATTGGACCTCTTAAATAATCCATCAACTTTTTGTTATCATAAAATGACCATAATGCTAATTACATCAAATGTCATGCCCCTCATCAAAAACAGATTTTAGAATTTTGAAATCCTGCAAAAATTTTCAGACGGAAAATTTGGGCTCCCCAATTTCCCTCCAACAAAATTTTCCAGATCTAGATATGAGGAGTTCATCTTCCTCAACCACTCACGAAGCAAGGTAAATGTATGAGTCTGTTCTTCTCCATATTCCTTTGTTTTTAATAAAACTGATTTTTAATAGATTTTTAACCCTAATTTTTCTTTTTTTAGAATTTATTTTTTCCCAGAAATCTTTAAGATTTCTCAAATTTTTATTCATTCAGAAGATAGAAACTACAAAAGTAATCTTGTCTTCATGACAGGTGTAACTATTTTTGATATATAATGACAATCAAACAATGAATTGAAAGGAAATTAGCTCAATTGCATTAATAAGGGATAGTTCAATACAATTGAAACTACAAAACTGGGGAATTGTCTGTAAGAGAAATAAGAAAGGGAAATAAGAGGAAGGAGAAGATAGACTGCATACAACTTGCTTCCCTAAAGAAATAATTCAACAACCAATTTATACTCCATCAAAACCTAGCTTCCAAGGTGCATAACCGAATCACATGCTCCGCGCTTTCATTCCATTCCTTCACCTACGTATGCATGGCCCCCCTGCAACAACTACTTGTGGACATATCTGGACCCTTGGATCTTTGGCACCTGAATCAACGGTTGCCATCATTTCATCATTAGTTGCAACGACACCGTTGGAGCTTTCCTTCTTAAATTTAATCCTACGGTCATCATAGAAACTTATCCAACGGTCACCTTTGAATTCCAGATTGGAGCCAATTTGCAAAGACTTCATTACATTGCATCATCTTTTTTTGGATCCTTGACCCCAAGGATCAAAATCCGGAAATCTCTTGATAATGGAATTATAATCCTCCCAGGTTGCTTCTTCTGCAGTAGCATGAACCCATTGAACTAGTATTTGAGCTACTGGCTTGTTGTCCCTAGGGATAAGCCTCCTTCCCAATACTGCAATTGGATAGATTTTGTACACTCCCTCATCAGTCATCTCATGTAATTGAATACAAGGTGAATACTTCTTTCCAATCTTCTTTTTTAGTAATGATACATGAAATATAGGATGTATTTTGCATGTATCTGGAAATTCCAATTTGTAGGCAACCTTTCCCACCTTTGCCACTACTTTGTAAGGTCCAAAATATTTAGCAGATAACTTCACATTCTTCCTTATAGCCACTGAAGATTGTATGTAATCTTCCAAAGTTTTTTCACTTCTATTCTTGTCAGCAAACATCTTAAACCTCTGTTGAGCCCTTTCCAGATTTCTTTTAACCACCTCATTAAATGCTTCCCTTTCTTTCAGCCGATCAGCAACTGCAGGGCTATTATATTCAGCATAAGAACCTAGTATGGACTTAGATGGTTGATATCCATACAACATCTCAAATGGAGTTAACCTGAGACTGGAATGGTAATTTATGTTGTACTAGAACTCAGCTAAGGATAACCATTTGTTCCAAATTTTAGGCTTAACATGACACATACACCTGAGATATGTCTCTAAGCACTGATTCACCCTCTCAGTTTGACCATCACTTTGAGGGTGATATGCAGTAGACATGGATAGTATTGTTCCCAAAGCTTTGAACAATTCTCTCCAAAATACACTTGTAAACACTTTATCTCTGTCTGACACAATTGATTGTGGCATCCCATGTAGTTTATAAACATTATCCAGAAAGATCTTTGCTATCTTTTCAGCTAAATAAGGGTGAGATAAAGTAAAGAAATGTGAATATTTGCTAAATCTGTCAACTACCACCATTATCACTTCCTTGCCCTCTAATTTTGGTAGTCCCTCAATAAAATCCATGGAAATATGTGCCCAAGATTGATCAGGTATTGGCAATGGTTGTAACAAGTCTGGATACTTGACATTTTCATGCTTGGCTCTCTGACAAGTATCACACTGTTTCACCCAATTCTCTACATCTTCTTTTATCTTTTGCCAATAGAACATGGATTTTAACCTCTAATAGGTTCCACTGATACCTGAGTACCCTCCCAGTGAAGAATCATGAAGATTCTGTATAATTTTATCCCTCAAAGCTGGATCATGCCCCACACAGATCTTTCCATTCTTTCTCAGCAAATCACCACTCCATTCATAATCAGGAAAAACACTCTTATCCACCATTTTAGCTTGTAAAATATGAGACAGTAAGTTATCTTTGTTGTAAGATTCACTCACCTCAGAAACCCATGCTGGAATCACACTTGAAACATGGTTGCATTCAGTGTCATGAATCTGCACCCTTGATAAAACATCTGCCACCTTATTCTCCACCCCCTTTTTATACTGCACTTCATAATCAAAACAAAGTAATTTTGAAATCCACTTCTGTTGCAAGATAGTCTCAATCCTTTGGTTAAGCATATACTTAAGGCTCTACTGATCAGATTTGATAATGAAGTGGTTCCCCTGTAGATAATGTTTCCATTTCTTTACTGCTAACAAGATAGCCAAAAATTCTTTCTCATATACTGACATTCCCAGATTCTTAGGTCCTAAAGCTTTGCTTAAATAAGCAATAGGCCTGCCTTGCTACATTAAAACTGCTCCAATTCCCACATTGCAAACATCTGTCTCCTATATGAACCTCTATGAGAAGTCTGGCAATCTCAAAACTGGAGCAGAGGATACAGCTGTTTTGAGCTTCTCAAATGCCTCATTGGCCAACTCACTCCATAAGAAACAATCCTTCTTTAAGAGGTCAGTTAGTGGTTTACTGATCAATTCATAGTTCTTTATGAATTTCCTGTAATAACCAGTTAAGCCTAAAAATCCTCTTAATTCTTTTAAATTTTTTGGAACAGGCCACTTAATCATCACTTCCACCATACTAGGATCAGTTGCAATTCCTTCTTTAGAAGTAATATATCCCAAGTATTCCACATTTTCTTTCCCAAAGCTACACTTACTCATCTTAGCAAACAATTGCTGATCTCTCAAAATTCCCAATATCAGTTGTAGATGTTCCAAATGCTCATCCCATTCCTTACTATATATCAATATATCATCAAAGAATACTAAGATGAACTTTCTGAGATAAGGGAAGAAAATCTGATTCATCAATGATTGAAAGGTGGATGGTGCATTACAGAGACCAAATGACATTACCAAGAACTCATAATGGCCATTATGAGTTACAAAACTTGTCTTGGGAACATCCTCCTCTTTCATTCTGATTTGAAAATGCCCTGATCTCAAATCTATCTTTGAAAAGTAACTTGCACCATGCAGTTCATCCAATAACTCATCAATAACTGGGATGGGAAAGTTATGCTTGATGGTTAGAGAATTTAAGTACCTGTAATCAACACATGCGCCAAGTGCCTTCTTTCTTCTTCACCAACAGTACATGAGATGCAAAAGAGCTTTGACTGTTTTGGATTAATCCTTCTTGCAGCATATTTTGAATTTGCCTTTCAATTTCTTCATTTTGAGTGTGTGAGTACCTGTATGGTATTTGCTTTTTTGGGATTGCATCTTTCTTGAGCTCAATTTGATGTTCAATTTCCCTTCTGGGAGGCAAAGACTTTGGTTCTGCAAATATATCACTAAATTGTTCCAGAATCAACTTAAGATCTGGAGGATTATCTTCTGTTTCATTGATTTCTTCATTACGTACTAATAAATGGCAAAAACTTGAGCCATGTTCCCTTCATCTTTGTTTTTCAGCAACTTTTCAATACTATTGGCCGTAATCATTTGTACCTCCTCATTCCTGACAGCTTTGATGTTCACTCTTTCATTTCCCTTAGAAATAGTGATACTTTTATCCAAATATTTCAATTCAGCACCAATATTTTCCAACCAATCACCCCCTAACAACAAGGCAGTCCATCCCAATTTTAAAACTCTAACTGGGAAAGTGAAACTATGCCCTTGCATTTCCCAAGCGAAATCAGGACATATCACCCTATTGATGAGTTTACCACCACCTGGAATTTTCACAACTAAGGGAGTTGTGATCTCTTTCTTACATGTCAATTGTTTAGCCAAGCTTTCATCCACAAAATAGTCAGTAGCTCCATAGTCAATCATCGTGAGTACTCCTTTGTTTTCCACCATTCCATTCACTCTGAAAAGTCTTGGATTGCTGTCACCAAAGATTAAATGAATGGATGTTAACATATCCATCTTTTCTGCCAAAAATTCCTCTAAACTTTTTGGTTCATCAGGGGGTTCAGTGCCATCTCCCCAATCCATATCTTCTGGAACAATAACAAAGATTTGCTTCTGTGTGCATTTATGACCTGGAGAATAGACTTCATCACAATTATAGCATAAGTTCCTTTCCCTCATTGACCTCATCTCTACAGTTGTTAACAATCTCCTTTGAGGTTTATGAAACTTGTCTGCATAAGATCCTCTATTGGCATTATTAGCACTTCTTCCAGCTGTGTTGTTGTGGCTGACTTTGTTATAAGGTCTATGTTGAGTGTTCCCTTTTAACAATGTTTTGGTTCTATCCATTAAAGCCTCAACAGTAGCCTCTTGGTTCTTAGCAAAGCATATAGCATCTCCCAAAGTTTGTGGTCTTGAAGAAAACACAAATCCCTTAATTTCTGGTTTCAACCCACACATAAAGGCAGAGTAAATTAATCTTCACTTAGTGTGTTCTCAAACATCAACACCAGAGATTTATGCTCTTCAAACTTCATAGCATATTCATCAACCGTTCCTGTTTGCTTCAAATTATGGAATTCTCCTACTACCGTTTTCTTATCACCAACTTCAAATCTCTTCAATAATTCCTCCACAAACTGTTCCCAATTCCTAATCCCTCTAGATTTAACTATGCCTTGTAACCAAACATCAACAACCTCAATAAGATACATAGAAGCAGTATGTACCTTTTTATGATCTGGAATAGACATCAATTGAAAGTACCTCTGAGCCATCCTGATCCAAGTTCTAGGATGTGTACCATCAAATATAGGGAAATCGACGTTCCTTTGGTTGGGTTGCTGAGAATAATTGGTTCCTTGAGATCCACTTTGGCATGCTCGCTTTTCCTGTCTGCATGAATCAGTAGAAACAGAGCCCCTCTACAGTCCATGAGAAGCAGCTGTAGCATCTCCCAAAACTGATTTGCTGCGATTATAGATCTGCATTTGCTCAGCTATTGCCCCCAACTGTAAGAATATCTTTTCCATATTCCCTGAAGCATCTTTGAACCGTTCATCCGTCTTCTTCTCAGCAGCTAACCTCAAGGATCTTTCCTCCTGCATAGCTTGCTCCTGTTTCTTCAACAACTCCTGGACATCTTTTGAGCGTAATCCGTCTGCCATGGTTGAGGCCGTCTGGATCGTATGGCTCTGATACCAAATGTAATGATTTTTGATATATAATGACAATCAAACAATGAATTGAAAGGAAATTAGCTCAATTGCATTAATAAGGGATAGTTCAATACAATTGAAACTACAAAACTGGGGAATTGTCTGTAAGAGAAATAAGAAAGGGAAATAAGAGGAAGGAGAAGATAGACTGCATACAACTTGCTTCCCTAAAGAAATAATTCAACAACCAATTTATACTCCATCAAAACCTAGCTTCCAAGGTGCATAACCGAATCACATGCTCCGCGCTTTCATTCCATTCCTTCACCTACGTATGCATGGCCCCCCTGCAACAACTACTTGTGGACATATCTGGACCCTTGGATCTTTGGCACCTGAATCAACGGTTGCCATCATTTCATCATTAGTTGCAACGACACCGTTGGAGCTTTCCTTCTTAAATTTAATCCTACGGTCATCATAGAAACTTATCCAACGGTCACCTTTGAATTCCAGATTGGAGCCAATTTTCAAAGACTTCATTACAGCAAGTTCCACGAAAGGTGAAATCCGTGAGAAGGTTCCGTGAGGAGGTGAAAAAAAAAAAACGAAATTTAGGTTCGCCCCAATAAAAATGGATGAGGTTGGGGAAAAAGAGATTGATTTAGTTTGGGGTTTCTTAGGGACTTTAAGGTAATTTTTCCAATTAATATATTGTCATAAAAATATGAAGTAAACAAGTTGAAAAGTTTAGTTAATTAATGCATTGGAAAAACATGAATAGTAAACAACAGTTTAGATTTAGATAATTTAACCAGTTGAAAAAGGTTTATTGAGCCAAAAGTGAAACAGCTGCAGAAGTTGAAGTAAACGTGCCCTTATGCCTTATTTTATAGTATAGAAATACAGATGAGAGCTTGAAGTTTTATTTTCTTTAGAAATCCCGGAATAGAGAGGCCTACCAGTTGACCAGGTCTCAATTTAGTTCTGAATGATTTATTAGTATATTTAAATATATATGATTGATGAACTTAGCCTAATTTAGCATAATATTTAGGCAAAATTACAAAATTCGTCCCATAACTTACACCTTTTTGGACTTTAGTCCTTTTTGATATCGTATTTTTAATTTTATCCTCCAAATTAGAAATTTTTGTAATTTTAATTCGATTTCGACCCCAAATTGAAAATTCCTTAAAATTTGCTGACATGGCTCAAATTTGGGCCGAATTTAGGAATTTTTTGTTTGACTGAACCAATTAAAGATTAGGGAAAATTACATACAGGTACCCTTAGGTTTGGCCTAATTACATCCTAATCCCTATTCTTTGGATAATTACTATATAGTCCCTATACTTCTATTTCCGTTTGAGGTCCCTGGCGGACGTTAGGGTTCCGTCAGGGCGAAGGGGTGAATTGACGAAAATGCCCCTGAGCCCTTAGGGACCTAATTGTTATATTCATATAATGCAGGGATCGTATTGTTATTAAACTGAAACATGGAGGACCTATATGTAATTTTATTATTTTTTAAATATCCGAAAATCCTCCTCGTCCAATCGTAACCCGCCACGTCACTCTCTCTCCTTCAGCTCTCTCTCTCTCTCTCTCTCTCATCGCTGCACACACACCCGAAGGTGTAAACACACACATCTCCAACTTCTTCGTTTCGCAACGGAATTCGACGAATCAATAGTGGAAATTGATCCTCTCGACGAGCCCGACTCAATGACACAAGAATCGAGGCCTGAAATGCAGTGGTGTTGGAGGAAAATTGAAATTTCAGTCGCGGCAGATGGGTGGTTTCAGCAGCGACTTTCGTCGGCGTTTGCGGCTGGTTCGGGCATCCCATCGGCGACACGCGCCCCACAGAATGACGGAGCATTCCCAAGCGCATCTTTCCGACGCGGTGGCGCAACCATCAGGTCACCGACGGCACCTCACGCGCCGTCTGAATTCGCGCGTGTCGGGCGGCGTTACTGTAGCGCCGTCGCCCGACACGTTTCCGGCGACTTTTCCGACGGGGCTTGGTGGTTCCCGACTGTTTTTGACGTCCTGAGTTCACTTCCGGAGTTGTTTCGGGTCAAATTGTAGCGGAGATGGGGTTTCCGGCAACGCCGCAGTGACGCGACTTCAAAAAACAAGAAAATTACATACAGGTCCTCCACGTTTCAGTTTAACAACAATACGATCCCTGTATTATATGAATATAACAAGTAGGTCCCTCAGGGGTATTTTCGTCAATTCACCCCTTCGCCCTGATGGAACCCTAACGTCCGCCAGGGACCTCAAACGGAAGTAGAAGTATAGGGACTATAATTATCCAAAGAATAGGGACTAGGATGTAATTAGGCCAAACCTGAGGGTACCTCTATGTAATTTTCCCTTAAATCTATGTTTTATGAAATTCACATAATGTAGTATAAAAACTCATGAATGCAATACTTATATCGTATTATGTAGTATAAATTCATGGATTTGGAGTTTTGAAGGTAAAACAGTCATTTTAAGTCATTAAGGAGCTAACTAAGATTATGAATCTCATCTGGAGAGTTAGTATGAACAATTTTCGTATAGGAGAGCTAACTAAAATTATTTCAACCCAAAATAGTTTAAAGCTACAGCCCCTTTTTCAAAATTATATTTAATTTGTCTAAAGAAATTAAAAGAGACACCGCATATCTGGATACTGACATGACAATGGGGTCTCCAAATAATTAGTTAGGGAAAAGCAATTTCCCTCGCATGAGAGATTTTTGTACTTTTGTACGAGAGCCACTTTCTTCGAAACCCTAGATAGCCGATCAGAGAGACGACCGGAGACGCAAGAGTGCCACTATTCACCACCGTCGTTCGTCGGGGCCGCCCTCTGTTCCTGCTTTCTTCCTCTTCAATTCTGATTCTTCTCTATCCGTTCTCGGTTTTCCTTGTTTCCTCTTTCATTCTGCTTTTAATCTGTTTTCTGTCTGCTGTTGTGTTTAGGTTTCCTCTAGTGGCCGTGTCTTCTTCGGGAAGGAATACGGCATCACCACTAACCATGTTGGCTTCCAGTTCTTCCATAATTTCACAACCGGGTCTTTCGAATGATGAACTCTCTAGGTTTTCATCTTCACTAAGTCTTACCTCGAAGGAGTCAGACAATTTGGATCTTCCTGCAAACATAAGAAACGGTCCCATCACATATTATTCTCTGTCTTTGGTGGGGAGAGTCTATACTCGGCGTGCTATAAGGTTTGAAACTTTCAATTAACAATGATTCATGCAATGAATCCAGTGAAGGGCCTTGAGATTTCAAAAATTTCAGACAACAGATTCTTATTTGTTTTTAATCATAAACTGGATTTGATGAGAGCGATGGAAACGTCCCCGTTGAATTTCGACAAATACCCGGTAATCCTTAGGCCTCTGGAAGATGATGAGAACCCCAAAACGGTGATACTGGACAGGTGTGATTTTTGGGTCACAATTCACGGCCTCCCGGCGAGTTAGCAGAATGTTGAAGCTGCTATTCTAGTGGCGAGCAGAATAGGCCTTTGTAAGGATAGCCAAGCAGGGCCAGTGGTTAATCTGTTAGATGGAACAATTAAAGTTTGTGTTGGTATTCTCATGACGGAGCCGTTGATTAGATTTCTCAATTTGCGGCTTCCTTCGGAAAGGAATGTGACAGCTTCGCTCTCATACGGGCAGCTCGCGAACTTTTGTTACAGCATATGTGATCATATGGACCGTTTTTGCCCGAAAAGATATGAGGCGGATTTCATTGATCCTGCCCCCAACTTTTCCTATGGTCCGTGGCTACAGACGAGTTCCTATGATCCGAAATTGATCCCTAACCTCTTCCACTTGCCAGTAATCTGTCTTCTTACCACTTTGCCCCTCCTCGCCCTACTCCACACCAGTCCACTAATTCCATACCCAAATCTCAGTCCAGTCAGCCATTTAACCGTACTACCCATTCCTTTCACTTCTCTATTCCTGTTAACACAGTTAATCAACCCACTTCTGCCGATAATTCAACCTCTTACCTTAATAACATCACTCAAATGCACTCTAAATCTCACAATACACCTCTTGTTCTTACTGCTCCCAGCTCGCATACTCAACCTCGAAACCCTTTAAACATTGCCCCTCAGAACGTTCAAAATTCTCTGGTCGAATTTAGTCCTCATGCAGCTACTTTTTGAAAACCCCTCGCCATCGTCCCAGCTCCGAGTCACTTAGCCCAGAAAAAAGCGATTTAAATCCAGCTCTCTGATCATTTCAACAGTAGTCCCCTCCGAACACACCCCTTCGGGGATGAAGAACTCTCTTCAAAACCAAAACGCCTCTCTTTCCCAAATGTCTTGAGATTCCAATCTGGTCAATATCCCTCTTCAACTAAGCATTCCCGACACCCCAATTATCAACTCCAAGAAAACTGTAATTCCGTTCCAAAAAGCCCTCCCTTATTCCCCTCTATCACGAAATAACCTTTCTCTCATCGTCCTAACCTCTTGAGTCTCCCACCAGAGTTCACCTCTTTCTAATATTACCAATCTAACGGCGGAAGTCGCTCAGTGGTTCCGCCAATCCCAATGAGTTGCTTAAGCTGGAACTGTCAGGGCTCGGGGGGACCCTGGCGAGTTCACAACCTTCGGTCTTTGATTAGGGATCATAACCCATCGATTATCTTCCTTTGCGAAACAAGATACAAGCAGAGGAGGGTGGAGAGTTTAAAATTTTAGTTGGATATGAATGGTTTTGGTGTTGATGCGGTCGATCGCAGCGGTGGACTTGTTCTGTTGTGGAAGAAAGATGTTGATGTTTCGCTCATTAGTTACTCTCAAAACCATATTGATGTAAGAGTGGCTGATGTGGGCGGCTCGACCCCGTGGAGGTTTACGGGGTTCTATGGATTTTCTGAATGGTCTAAGAGGAATATGTCTTGGAACTTGCTTAGAGAGTTAGGGAGGCAGAACTCTCTGCCGTGGATGGTTAGCGGTGATTTTAATAAGATTCTCATTGATGGTGAGAAGGAAGGCGGTAACGCTCGCCCGTTGGGACTTATGCAAGATTTCACTGATGCTTTGAATGACAATGGGTTGATTGATCTCGGTTATTCCTCGGGTCCACAATTTACCTGGGTTCGTAATTGTGTGTCTCCGAACACTTTGAGAGAGAGGCTCGATAGGTCAATGGCTAATGATGATTGGCGATGGTTATTTCCTCAGGCTCAAGTTAAACATCTTCAAGCTTCGTGCTCAGATCATCTTTCGATCCTCACAGTTCTTCAACGGGCTATTACCAAGCGTAGAACTAAAAATCGTCCTTTTCGCTTTGAGGTGCATTGGGTGAGACATGAGGAATGTAGTGGAGGGTCTGTGGGACGGTAGTGGAGTTGATACAGCCGCGGGTTCGGTTATATCCAGTGCAGAAAATTACAAGATCGGGCTAATAAATTGGAGATAATCTTTAAAGCGTGGTGGTGATACCGATGTCTTTAAGTTGGAGAAACGGTTGCAATTCCTCCAGTAGAGCATTATTACCGAGGCTACTAAGGCCAAAATGCAGGAGATCAGGAGGAAAATTGATCATATTCTTACCAACGAAGAGATTGCTTGGAAACAGAAGGCTAAGATGCATTGGCTTAGAGAGGGGGATCGAAACACCAGGTTCTTTCACTCCAAGGCGAAACAGAGGCAGAGGAATAACCACATTAACTTCCTATATGATGAGAATGGTGTCAAATGCAGTAATCAGGAAGATATCCAGAAGATAATTGAAAAGTACTTTGGGAGCTTATTTACTTCTAATCTTTACTCGGATGAGAAATTGGATCAGGGACTTCAGTCTAGTGGCAGAAAGGTTAGTGATGACATGGGCGGTCGTCTTCTTTCCCATTTCATGACCTCGGAGGTAACTACTGCTTTAAAATCTATGTATCCGATCCCCTTAAATCCCCGGGTCCTGATGGCCTTCCCCCGTACTTTTTCTAGCATTATTGAGATATTGTGGGTCGTGATGTGGTTGCTTGTATGTTGGACTTCTTAAATAATGATCGGTTTGATAAGAAACTCAATTTCACTCACATTGTTCTTATCCCTAAGTGTAAATCCCCTGAACTTATTACTCAGTTCCGTCTTATTAGCCTCTGTAATGTTATCTACAAATTGGCCTCTAAGGTTTTAGCTAATCGCATGAAACCTCTTCTGAGCCTTATCATCTCTCCTAATCAATCAGCTTTCATGTCTGGTCGTCTTATTAGTGATAATGTCCTTGTAGCCTTTGAGATTAATCATTTCTTGAAGAGTAAAAATGTAGGAAAGGACGGTTATCTGAACCTGAAGCTCGACATGAGCAAAGCTTACGATCGTGTGGACTAGAGGTTCCTCGAACGACTCTTGGTCAGGTTAGGTTTTCCTGTTGTCTTTGTTTCCCGTATTATGACCTGTATTTCTTTCGTCTCCTATTTCTTCTTACTTGATGGTTGCGAGTTTGGTTCTCGGGTCTCGGAGAGGGGACTCCGGCAAGGAGATCCCCTTTCTCCTTACATGTTTCTCTTGTGTGCAGAAGTCCTTTCTTCTCTGTTATAGGTAGAGGAGCAGAATAGAAAGCTTAAGGGGGTTAAAATTTGCAAAGGGGCTCCTACGGTGTCCCATTTGCTTTTCGCTGATGATACTATAGTGTGTGGTAAAGCAGATTTAGAAGCGGTCTTTTGTATCAAGGATGTGTTGAGTCGGTACGAAAGGCTGTCGAGGTAGACCATCAACCTCCAGAAATCATCAGTCATGTTTAGTAAGAATGTGAGTATGGATGTTCAAAAAGGGTTAGCAGAACTTCTCGGGGTCAGACGTGTAGATAAGTTGGACCTTTATCTTGGTCTACCATTGGTGGCAGGGAGATTTCGGCGAGTGGTGTTTGCTGGTATCTTGGATAAAATTAGAAAACGTATTCAGGGCTATTAAGAGAAATTTCTCTCAAAACCAGGTAAAGAGATCCTCATTAAAGCGGTGCTGCAGGCCATTCCGACGTACGCTATGAATTGTTTTAGAATCCCAGACAATGTTCTACATGACAGCGACTTCTGGTGGAACAACGGAGGGGCGAAGAAAATGCATTGGCTAGCGTGGGATAAGGTGAGTTTGAGAAAAGATAGAGGAGGGCTGGGGTTTTGGGACTTTAGATCTTCCAATGATGCGATGCTTGCTAAACAGTTGTGGCGGGATCAAGTTTCCGGATAGTTTGTTGGGAAAGCTGCTGAAAGCCAAGTATTTTCCTAACTCGGATATTTGGCAAGCTACGCTAGGGAGATCCCCGTCATATACTTGGAGAAGCCTTTTCGGGGCTAGATATTTATTGGCAGCTGGCACTGGGTAGCGTGTGGGGGATGGGAAATCGATCCACATTTGGCGGGATAGGTGGATTTCGAATAACGAAGGGTTTAGGGTTCACACGAGGGAAAATAATAATAGCCCGAAAACAGTTTTCGAGTTGGTCAAACCGACACTTATGCTTTAGAATGAAGATTTGGTGAAGTCGGTTTTTGTTGAGAGGGAAGCGAGGAGCATCTTGAGTATCCCTTTGGGTTCGATGCCTAGAGGTGATATGCTGCTTTGGCATCACAACAGAAATGGGCGGTATTCGGTGAAAAGTGGCTATCACTTAGCAAAGGAGTTGGAATTCCGGGAGAAAGGGTCACCTCAACAGTTCAGTTCGGTTGTTGACTGGAGAAAGATATGGAGAGTGAAAGCTCATCCACGAATCAAGCACATTCTGTGGAGGGTTGTTCACAGTATTCTCCCAATTGGCTGTAATTTGCAGAGACGTCATTGTGTTGACAACATCCGTTGTATCCACTGCCAAGACGATGTGGAAGATGAGAGGCATGTACTCGTGAGTTGTCCGTGGGTTCAGCAAGTCTGGAGAGATGCCCCTATTCCTCGGAGTTGTCTTGACCAGTTCCAAAGCAATTTTTTGGAGTCACTTTTAAATCTGGTTTATACGGAGGCCTCTGAGTTAGTGAAGTTATTTCTTTGCTTGATGTGGGAGGTCTGGAACTATAGGAATAGAAAGAGAAAGGATGAGGTTCAGTTGTCGCCGGAAGCTCTTGTGGAGTTGGCGAAAGGTAACTTGCTACACGGGCTGGTCATTGACGAGGAAATGCAGCATCAGCAACATATTCCCGAGAGCTGTGAGTGGATTAAGCCTGCTTGTGGGTAGGTTAAACTTAATTACGATGGAGCGGTTTTCTCGGGTGATAACGCTATTGGAGTTAGAGTCATCGCGAGAGACGATAGAGGCTGCTGTGTTGGATGGGAAACCAACAGAATACATAACCACTCGGATCCTTTAGTGGCCGAAGCTTCGGCGGCGTTGGCGGCGGTTCATTTGGCTAGAGACTTTGGTTGAAAAAGTGTCATCTTTGAAGGAGATTGTCTCAACTCAGTTTGGACATTGGGTTTATCATTGAGGACATCAAGCTTCTTTAGTCGTGTTTTGATGATATACGATTCTCTTTCACTCGGCGTGGTACAAACTTTGCTGCCCTCCTGTTAGCTCATAATGCGGCTTCGGCCTGCGTAGGTTCTTCGATGTTCCATCCTTTGTTTAGGACATAGTTGATAGGGAATCTAGTTAGTTTGCCTTGTGACTGGTCGTAAAAAAATAAATAAAGTTAGGGAATAATTGCGATTATTACGGTGAATAAGTTAGATAATTTAATTTAATTTGGGGCACGTTGAATTTAACCTAAATATGATCAAATTTCGTTAGGTAGCTATGGAAAAGAGTATGATGTTATAGTACCCATTGTTCTAAAAGAGTTGGAGGCTTCAAAGCCTTATCTGACAAGGCCAAATCAACCCACAATTTGGTGAAGCTTGGCGAAGGAGGAGGAGGAGCCCTTTGGTCAGTAGAAGATCTTTAAGATTTCCAAGTGCCAATGAAGGTTAAAACGAGTTGGGGAGATTATAAAGCCACACCTTATTTTTGAGTTTTTTGTACGGATACTCCCTATGTTATGTCTAATTAGCACTCATAATCCTGTGACTTGAAAATTCTCAAGAAAACCCTGTGTTATATAAATTAGCACTGAAAATCCTGTAATTGTATTAAGCTAGTACTCAAAACCCTACAACCATGGATGTAAGGTTTGAAATGCTAAATGAGTGCTAATTTATTACAATCACAGGATTTTCTTTGAAAATTTTCAAATCACAGGGTTTTAAGTGCTAATTAGGTAAATCACAGTGTTTTTAGTGCAATTAGTTTCCTTATTTTTCATTTTCACCAAAAATTATACCATTTATACCATAAATTACGCTTGTAGTAGCAATGCTCTCTTATTTTGTTTGTTTTGGCTTCATTTTTCATTTTATTTAGGTTCTAGCACTTTTATTTAATTCTGATTCAAGGTAGGCTGGGGAAATTATTTTTAAAATTCTGATTTTAGGTAGGGTGTGAATCCATGAAATTAATCACTTATCTTGCCATTACTTGATAGAAGTTTTTCTCATTCAATATTGTGCGACTTTTTTTTTTTTTAAATTTTGCGTAATTCTTAAATTGCACTGGCACATTCACACTAAGAGTCTTCATTCAAAGCCAATAATTGTATGTGGTTGTTACGCACTCTTGCAAACGCAAAACTAGATAAACATTTTGGATGGAAAATACAGTTTTTTTTTTCTCTTTTTTTTTAAAGAGGAAGATGGAAAATACAGTTAACAAGCCAGAATAATTACTTATTTTGATTGGCTTTTTATTGTTTCAAATACTCTTATATAACGTGGAGACGGGATTTCAATACATGCCTTTATATGGAAAGAATATAATTCGAATAATACTTTTAATATATAAACTAGGGTTCATTATACGGACCCCTTTGTCCTTTGGGCTTTTGGGTGAATTGTCCTCTATCCTTTGATTTTGGGTGATTTGTCCCTAACATTTGAAAAACATCACACTTAACCCCTTTAAAAAACTTCAACAAACCAAATCTTTACAAATTTGATTCAAATGTGTCGACATTATATATCAAATTGAAGCTCTCGATGCAAGGAACATAACAATAATCTCAAAATCAAAATTCGACAACCGACCAAGTAGAAATCATTGGTCAAAGACGATGCGCGATGAACGAAGCTTTTGACAGCTAATAGAGTTGAGCGGGTTATGGATTTTGTTATCATTGGAGAGACGAACACGATGGTGGTGGTCTTGAAGCTTAGGTCACCGTGACGGAAGAGAAATCGATGGTCAAAGTGCGTTCAAAGGGGCTAAGTGTGATATTTTTCAAAGGGTGGGGGCAAATCGCCCAAAATCAAAGGATATGGGGCAATCCGCCCAAAGGCCCAAAGGACAGGGGGATCCGTATAATTAACCCTATAAACTATTAAAAGTGTAATTCTTCATTTTTGAATAAAAATTACTTGATGTTTGTAGACAATCTTATTAATCGGGGATCTGACGACGTTCTTATTTTACTTCTTCTTTTAGATCTTTCAAAGTTTTCTCCCATTCATTTTAGTGAAAGGCTAATCTCTCGAGATAGCTGAAAGCGCTTATTGCGATAACCTCTTCCAACGTAGTTTTTTACATCTAAAATTCGAGCCCGAGACCTTGCTTAAGTGAATTCAAACCCCTATCCACTTGAGCCAACTGCGCGTTGGTTCTGTACTTCTATTCATTCTCAAAATTATTCCCGGAACAACTCATTAAATTATATGTTATTAGGGGTGTTACATAAATCCGCCTGAAATCTGTTGGTTGAAATTCTTTAAAATTTTTAATCGCGGTTAAAATATATTGCAACCGGCCAATTTAGTTCGAGTGGTGGGCCTAAAAATTCAAAACTACCTAAATCAGAACTCACTATATGTATATTTATATTTTATATATAATTTGTTGCATAAGACAATTATTATACGTGTATCATATTATACATATACACATATATCTAATATATTTGTGTGAAACTAATATTGTATATGTTTTGATAAATTAGGAAGTTAAATAACATTTTTTTAAGGAAGTTATATAACATTTTACTTATAAAATCATATATTAATATAAATATAATATTATTTTTAATTTTTCATTTATTTAAAAATTTATTTTGTATTAGTGTTGCAATAGGTTATAAATTAGAATAAGTATTGAGTTAAAATTATAAAAAATATCATTTTTCTCCTCTAAAGATGCCCTTGTTCGATTTAAGTCTTGATCTTTTAACTTTCTCACATTGCATCATTTTTTATTCCATATTTCTCAATTTTAGTCCTTTAACTAATAGACGTTCATTTTTTAACTGAAAAAGTCGTCTGTCACTCACCCTCTCTAAATAATTCTACCCCTAATCTAGTTCGGTCAAAGTTCGAACAAGAATAATTAGGGGGCACCCATTTTATATTTTTCGTGTACTTATTTGAAAATTTAGAAAGAATGATCAATATATTAGCAAATCTAATACTGTTGATAATATAATACACTTGATAATATAATTGTTTGAATCAGGCCAAATTGGGTTTGAGCTACAATTAGATAATAGAAATTTTGACTCTCCATCTAGGAAAATAAAATTAAAAAATAATTTGTTATGTAAAAAAAAAGAAAGGAAATATAAGATAGTGGTAAGTTATTAAGAATCAGAAAAAAATTAAACGGATATATAGTATATATATCAGAACATTAACAAGCAGTTGGCTCAAGTGGATAAAAGATTGAGTTCACTTAAGTAAAACCTTGTGAATGTAAAAAATTATGCTGGGAGAGGTCTCCACAATATAACTACCTCGGGAGATTAGTCCTTCATTCAATTGAATAGAGGTAAACTCTCGGGAGATTATTCATTTATTCAATTGGGTGGAGGGAAACTTTGAGAGATAAAAATTAACGTCCGTTTTCTAAATGACTGAAATT
>JBBMKE010016415.1:0-19662 GCA_037834125.1 Lippia alba | reverse complement strand
GTCCTATTGTCTTGTTCTTGAGTTTTATTTTTAGGGTTTCTATCTACACATGCATCACCATTAAATTGCTACATTCAAAATTTCAAATTGTTGATTTAATTATTTTTGATATTTTTAATAGCCTATTTTAAAAATTCAAGTTGTTCTTAAGGAAAAAAAAACTCAAGCTGTTAATTTTACTTGTATTCCTTCTCTTTTTGGTTTAATTTGATGAGTTTTAATTTCAAAAACTACATCAACCATATGATATATTTTTTCTATTTCCAATTATTTTGTCATCAGAAACTTGTAGTCAGTACAATTACTTGACAAGCATGTTAACAACGGACCTTTTTCCATCAAAAACTCATTAGTGTAAGTGATTTTCGATTGTCGATTGACACATATGTCTCTCGAGAACTAGTGATTATTGTCAAAGTATTTGAGTAAAAGAAACTAATCGATTAGATTAAATAGATGAGACATATTATAAAGTATACTAAAATCCCAACGGTGATTAAGTAAACTAAACAATATTAAATCTACTTATGCATAACTTCCTACATCCACTGAATTTAATATGATTGCAAAGGAAAAATAAATTTCCTCGAGTGATGGCAAGAACAACGGACGGGCTTCAAGAATACAAGACCATTTATACATTTGACTAATACTCTTAATTTAATTAAATATTCCAATATATCATCAATGACATGAGAGAAGTGAGAAAAAAAAATGTCAACTTAACTTCCTAAGTCCCGCACCTATCATTACTGATCGCCTGCAACAATACAACTTAAATTAATTTGGTCACTAGCACACCACTCTCACGTACGACTCTATGGTTATTGGTTAATTTTTCTGAAGAAAAATATTGTGGTCAATATTTATATATATATGCGTGTATACATATAGTTAGATGGATTCAGAACTCTAATTTTAGGAGCCAAGTAATATTATTGAACCTCACAAAAAATCATGGAAGAACATTTTGTATCATTTTAGAGGTATTAAGTTTTAATTTCCAACAGATACACGTACTTTATAGCGATGTAAAGGGGTACTTTGTATTATCACAAATAATTCTAACCAGACTCAAACCTATATAATGAAAGTGAGAACATATTATATTTATCAGTGTGATCAATGTGAATTTCATATGGAGTAATTAATTGAATAACAAATGTGATGTCGTATATAATTTGTTGGATTTATTCAATTTATATCGAGACAAACACTTTTTTTTTTCCTAAATACTCATTTTTTATTTTTTTATCATTTCTTAAGATATATATTATTTATTCCCAACCCCTACAAGAGTGGGATTGTTAGATGATCTTTCCAAAAAAAAATATGATTGATATTTGTACAAAATTCTAAAATTCCAACAAATTTCAAAACAAATGTAAATGAGGAAGACGAAAACTTGTAGTAAATCACTGAGTGCTATTAAAATCGAAATAAAAATATGAGGTAAGAAGTGGGCGCCGTCAAAGCAGTTGAAACTTACAACTCAATAAACATTACTATTAATAAATTTTGAACGAATATAGTTAAATAAATGATAAATAAACAATCGGACGGCGGACAAATGTTTCTGGGGATGAAGCAATCATCATGCACGCCCGTCGGTAGGGCACACATCTTAAACAATTATTGAAACTTCAAGTGTTACTTTTATAGTTTTATACTATGAAATGAAGTTAATTAATTTTTAATTAGTAGCTAGTTAATCATATTATCTTTATCGAAATTTATTATTAGAAATATATCTTTTAATTTATGTCTTCTAGTCTCTACCATTAACTATATTTTTTATATATTATTACATTGTAGCAAATTGGATCATGAAGGAGGAAGTGATGCAAACATCCACTAAAAGACATCATTAATGATTTGTTGAAGACTTTTGCACGAATCTTGGGAGTTTGTGTTTCAAGAATGCCGCGCGAAAGAAATGCTATGGCTGACACCATAGTCAAGTTGGGTCACTCGATTAAGAATGGTTTTAATGTTTGGGACGCTTCTTTGATGGAGATGAATATTAACTAAGTTTACTGTTTTCTCGTTAGGATAAATAACTATAATTTTTGAACTAATTATGATAAGAAAGTAAAGTTACAATTTAATATACGAAACATTTAATTAAACTAATATGAAGTTGAATTGATAAACCCTAACTATATCATTAGACTGCAACCACAAAAGTCGTAAGATATTTGTTAAATGTTTCGTAGAAAGGCAATACGCTAATTAAGGTGACATCAATGAACTCAAACTATAATATTTGTTGAAATAAAATAAATGCAGGCCTTTGGATGTTCACTCCAGCTTGCTATTTTTAAAATTAATTTTGTTTTTAATTATTAAATTCAAACCCCAGTGAATTAAATAAATAGTGATGACGCAAATCCAAAAAGGTTCTACAATTGTCCCTGTCATTGCAGATTTATTTAATCGGAAATAATCGAAATATCCCAAACAGTTTAAATTATTTTTGTGGGAAAAATAATTAATGTCAACCCACTATACTAAAATAATTAAAATAATTAGGTGGTATGATATATGCTCAGAACATTCCCCCAATTAGAGGCAAGATAATATTAATGTTCCCTGTACTGATCTTGAATCTTGATCAGAGACGGTGAGTACGTGTTTGGTTTGAAGAACACCATCCATCCACTATCCATAACCAGACATTAATAATAAATTCATTATATTAATGTATAATAATAATAGTATTATAGTTTAAGTTATGAAAAGTAAATAATAATAAAACAGGAGAAAAAAAATTTATTGTCAAGGTTTACGGAATATTAGTTGGTCGAGTGGAGTGAGAGATTCAAATTCCGATCTTTTAAATTGAGTAGTTAGATTGTGAGGGTGGACCTCTAATTTTGTGGCAAAGTAGTTGAATTACGATGGATGCCCGCTAATCTTGTGTATGGAGCATTTGAATTGTGAGAGGTTGTTCATTAATTTTGCAGATGAAGCAATTGGATTGTGAGAATCATTATCGTATCCTATGAATGAGTAATTAGATTGTGAGACTCGTTTTTTTATTTTATAGATGGAGCAACTGAATTGTGAAGTTCGCTCTCACATCTTGGGGATAAGTTTATAATTTTACGTATGAAACACCTGGTTGTAAGGGACGACTATTGATCTTACTGATAAAGAAGTCGAATAGTAAGAATCATCTCCCTATTATGTGATCCCGTAATTAAACTGTGAAAATATTCTCCTATTTTGTGGTTAGAGACACTAAGATTATGAAATTCGGCTCTCATCTTGTGGATAAGAAAAACTGAATTGTTGTTATAAAAACTTTCATTTACTACTACTTTTGTTTGAAAAAGTGGATCATAATTTGTACTAAACTTGGACTACATAGGAGTAGTACAAATACAACATGTGAACACATGTTTGTCTTCTTTCATCGTTTTTCCAACTTACTTGGTTGTTGTAATGGAATGACACATAATAAAACCACCACCTAAATTATTGCAATAATTTTAAATAAACAAATATCGTAATACGACATTTGGAGCTCTTAGTGGCTTTGTTTTTCCCAATGGACTTATTAGGGATTGATGACATGCGTAATTAACTCATGACAAATGTTATTACTTTTCTTTTGAGTCATAGAATTAAACCATTGGTACTTTTTAGGTACTTCATAACAAGATTAGAGCTATAGTTCGTGGGTTCTTTTCATTACATCAAACTTAGTTGAACTTAATGGATAGATGTCTCTAAAATTAATGCATTCTAGGGAGGGATGACTGTCATGATTAGATCAAAGTTAACATGATTTAACACCTCCAATAAACCGAAACCTTTTTGTCGCAATATAACTGGTATAGATTCGTAGTTAAGCATCATATAACGTAAAGTTCTAACTCCTACTAACTGTAATTTACATATATAAAATCCTGTGTGACTTTAAGTTAATATAGCATAGCGTCAGTGGTCAATTCAAGACTTCCAAAATTAACAAAAATATCACACTATATATAAAAGATTTGAAAGTTATGGGAGTCATGAACGCTCAAACACTCTTTATTTATAATACTAGTAATTTTGGTACACTAGCTCGTTGTGTGTGCAAATTATAAAATTCTTTTATTTAAAATATATTTAAATTAATTTTTATATTAATATGTATTTTATTAGTATTTTTATATAATTATTGAATTAATATAAAAATAACATAAAAGCATAAAATACCAAATAACACTATCTTTAAAAAAATCCAAAAGAAAAGAAAATTAATTGAAATAAGGTGAGAGAAAAGATAAGATAAGAAAATGTAAGAGAAAAAAACGGATAAAAGATAAATAAATAAAAGAGAAACGAGAAAATCGTAGGAGAAGAAAACTGCCGGATAAAAAATAAATAAATAGAAGAAAAAAAAAAGATACCAAGAGACCACATTTGCTTCTCACACTTATTATAGGTTATGTATAGCGCTTAACTACAAAATAACATTAATTATTTTGCAATTTAAAAGTTTTGCCTTATTGAAGGTGTTTTTTTTTTTTTTTTTATTGAAGGTGTTAACGATGTGAACTTTGATATAACCATTCCAATTCCCAGCATAGAATGCATTAATTCCAGAGATGTATCCATTAAGTTCATCTTATTAAGTTTGATGTAATGAGAAGAACCCACGAACTATAGCTCTAGTCTCGTTATAAGGAGTTGAGTGTTATATAGCGGTACAATACAACTATATATAGATTAGGGGTGCCAATAATTCTACTACTTTTAAAGTTATTTTGTAGTTATACGCAATATAGTTAATATATATATATATATTTGTAAATTTTGGGGGTCTTGACATGCTATAATAACTTAAAGCAACACAAGACCTTGAAAAATTCTAACCCAAACCTAGTTTGGCCGGACCCAATCAATCAAAATACACTTGCCATTTGATTGGTTACTCTCCCAAATTTTCCACCAACCATACGACAAGTGCAAAAACACTCACCCCCTCGTTACACCGATTTGACCGAATCAGGCTCGGGCTAGAATTTCCCCGAGACCTTATATGTGCAAGTTACCATTGGTAGGAGCCAGAATTTTACGCTTCATTGTTGATTTGTCTTTCACTATATTAAAATTTCATTATTAATTAATAATAATACAACTCTTGGTAGCCATTTAGAACTAGGCTGTTAAATCAGCTCTAGATTTATCAACAACATACCTTGTTGGATCCAAATCTTGGATTCAGCCTTTTAAGTTTGTAATTTTGTACTGCACTTTAATAATTATGCTATGGATCTCTAATGTACAGACATTTCTAAAAATATCATTTTGTCTTGCCGTGTCGTGTCGTGTCCGACACTCCTCACGTGAAAAATTAAAAAAAAATCCGTGTCGTGTCCGTGTCGACGTGTCCGTGTCCATGCATCATAGCTATGGATCTATATCTTAGATTAGCAATTTAAATCATGTTTCGTCAATTGCTTAATTAATTCCTCAGTTAATGAATTGGTTTCAAATCTCTAATCAACAGTTCATCTTTATGTTTAGTTAATTTTGTTCTACACAGTAAACATTATACGTCTGATTTGGGGTAATTTTTTTTTTTAAAATATATGTACGTCCAAACAGAACTCGAATATGAGACATTACTTTAAAGAATAAATACATTAACCACTTGAATCAGCTGATCAAATTTGGACCAAATTGAATCCAAAAAAGGCAAATGAAAACAATACAATTAAAGTGTTTGCGCCAAAACATTCTTACTGAATAAACAATTGGGGTTAAATGATGGCTATCAGAATATTAGGAGGGGTATCCTAATCGAAAGTTTTAATCCATACAAGTTTTCGTTTTGTGATGAGATTTACATTTGAAGGTGAATGCAAGTGCTGATAAAAACAAATAATCTACAGTATAGAACACAAATACGAAACAATAAGAAAAACTTCGTCAAGCGAAATATTAGAAATAGTACTCAACACCACTACGACCAACACGATAAATTTTGAGGGTCGGGCATCAAAAGTTCTTATCATTTTAGATGACTTAGGTGTAGAACTCACGGTGGTAGTGGTCAGATGACTCAAGTGCAGCACGTGAAAATCTCAACAGTTCACATTTTATTTCGTACTAGAGCCTAAAGAAGGGTGTATTTGCGATTTATTAGTAAACTAAGGGGGTGAAAGTGTAATTATTGAAACTAAGGGAAGTCCAGGTATAAATATACTGTAGGAGATCTAGATGTAATAAACCCGATATTTAAACACAACTTCCCCAAGATCAACATCACATGATGAAATAGTAAAAATTGTCAGAAATTTGAATCAATCACTAACACACACTAATCTAATCAAATAGAAAAGAACTGTCTTTTCTGTATATTTTCCCTGGTTCCATTGCTATCGAGGGCTTTAATCGGTTGGATTAGATCGATATCCCTTCAACACAATAAAAGTCATTGAAAGGGGCTGAGAGACCCACCAAAGTACGAAAGTTAGGATCTTTCAGACAGCTCAATCAATATTTTTATTCAAAACAAATTCAAACTATTTTTCACCATAGAGGTTTCCTTCTGAAAAGACCAAAAAGGGACCATATCAGAAAGGAATTGTGCATTCTCAACATTGAGTTCTATACATCTATCAAAAAGGTTGTACTGCTAAGATGTGACTCTCACAGTTCAAGCCTCTCAACACTATTCAACATCAACAGAAATAACTCGGAAGATTGCAACATCATAATTCGATACAATGTCGTAATTTTGTGTGCGCGTTACCTGTCAACATCAAGTCATCAACTACACTTCTTTCACACCTTGGACGGCTTTGGCTGCTGATACAGCAGAATCTCTCCGGTTGACAATTCGTTCAAGTTCGTCGATGTTCTCTGATAAGGATACAACTTGAGAATTGGCAGAATCCACCAATTTGTTTGCAGTTTCCAGAGCAGAACATAGCTGAGATAACACATTAGCAAATCAAATCAAATACTGCTAACAAGACTAATAAGCTTCAACAACATGAACTACATAAACAAGAACCAACTTTTCCAGTCTGAGTTAGAAGAGATTATAATATACACCCAAGAAACGAAATACGGTATATGGATTAGTACATTACAATAATCAACAAGATGGTAATATACGCCCAAGAAACGAACCATGGGTTAGTAAATTACTAACTAACTGACAGACAAATGAACAACAAGAGAAACAACACAGCATGATCAAAACCTGAAACGGATAGCCAGAAAAAGAATTACAGAAGACGAAAGTTAAAGCTCAAGATCAATCTTTTTCCAGGATACTGAATATTTGAGCTGTAAAATCATTGCCAAAGCCAGGGCACAGCTAAAAAGAAAAACTCATACCTTAAGAGTAAGAGCAGTCCAAGAGTGATCTGCACCCTCAAGTGCTCCTTTCAGTTCATTGAAGTTTTCCTAAAAATGAAAACCAACAATTAGCGCAGTTAATTAAAATTCTCAAGTTCAACAAACCATCTGTTTATTTCTGTTCATATTGGCAGAAAATCCAAGTTGGGGCAAAACACCCAAGCTAACCTACAGTTTGTACAACAATCATCAATAATTAGAGCCGCATCATCCTCAGATTATCTTCTATAATTTAATTTAACTACGGATTATGGATTATTGCAACCTTGATAGCAATACTCGTTGATTAGAAGAAATTAGCACCGTAGTCCGGAGGCGAAGCGAGGTTACCTGGAAGATCTTGGGCAAATCCGAAGCCGGCACATCGGAGACATCCACGGAAGCGGACAACGGCGGCGAGCCGTCACGAGGCGCGGAAGAGTTCTCTTCTCCGACGTCGTTTAGGAGATCGCCGATGCACAACAAGGGCCCTCCGACTCCCCTCATCTCCGTTTAAGCGCGTGTACACGACGACTACGATTTTATTTCCTCATTTACACTAATTTAGCTAGCGATAATTATAATTTATACCCTTTAATATGAAAATATTACCCGATTTCTTCAAATTTATAAAATTACTAGTTCTAAACCCGTGCCAAGGCACGGGATACAATTATTTATAGTAAATTAAACAAAAAAATTAAGTTATATATATATTTAGATAATATTAAATTATAAATTAAAGAATACTTTTTTTTAATAATTATAGTCAATTTTAAAGTGTAAAATTGTATGGTGAGAAATAAAAAAAATATGAAAACATTAAATGAGAGTATAAAGTGATTTTATAAGGAATTAATTTCATGTATTAATAGGATTATAAATTTGTAATTCAATCAAATACGAACTACTATGATAAAAAACATTAAAAACATAATAAAAAGAAAAGTAAATCAAATTTTCTTAAACATAATCATTTTACAAATTCATTTATAATAATCAAAATAAAAATCTGAAAGAACACATATAAGAAAATTCATATGTTAACTTTATCCTAAAAACAATATTGAATTTAAACGTACATATTCATCTTAATATAAAGGTAAAAAATCTAAAAATATATTGAATTACATTATGGTTATTAAATTTCATTTAATAAAAAAACTCTAATATATATATCATAAACAATCAAATATAATTAAAATTTGTACATGAAATTTATAAAACAAAATAAAAAATATAAAAAAATTAATAATAAAATTAAATATAACATAAAAAAAGTAAAATATATAAAAATGATTAGAAATATATTGAAAGTACCATCAAATATAATAATAACTAAGATGCATATGTATAATAACTAAGATGCTTGAACTATAAACAAATACATGAATAAAAATAACTAAATATAGAAAAAAATATTCCAATTGTATTGAAAGTATCATTAAATATCAAATATGAAAAAATGAATTTTTTTTAGAGGAAAAAATAAATTTATTAAAATGCATGTATAATAATCAAAATACTTAACTACAAACAAAGATATATACAAAGTTTATAATAAAAACTTAAAAAGAATAATATTCGTGGAAATTATTTGCACCTTTGGATTGCATACTGGAACCAAAATTCCAGAATAATTCGAAGAAGAACCTTGGGTTGCATTTTTGGCTTGATCTTATATCAATAGGAAAAGCTACCCCATTACAGTTCCCCTAACATAGGGAATTCCTTCTCTAGCTCAATCACGTAATGGTTCGGTTAATGTTCACAAAACAATAAGAATAAATGCTATATATAAGCACTAACTAACAAATTTTTAAAAAAATATTGAATTCAATATTTATATATTAAATATTAAAGAATTAGATAAATTTTTTGAATTTGAATTTGATAGACAAATCTGTTATACTAAAAAGACGTAAAATATTGAACAGATAAACTTGAAATTTGAATTGAAATTAAAAAGATAAGAAAATTATTTAAATAAACTTCTAATATGAAAAATTTGCTTGAATTTAAATAGTTGTTAGCAACAAATCTTCACGTAAAATATTGAACAATAAGATAAACTTGAAATTTGAATTGAAGTTAAAAAGATAAGAAAATTATTTAAATAAACTTCTAATATGAAAATTTGCTTGAATTTAAATAGTTGTTAGTAACAAATCTTCATTGAGAATTTCTCAAGATAACTTCATTGTGCATTTTGTAAAATAAATTTGCTTGAATCTTTAATTTAAATATATCTGAGTAACAAATTATGAGAAATAAGTGGAATTTTTAAAGATATAAATATCAAATTGAAGATTTTATTGTGATATCCTCAAGATAATTTCATTGTATTATTTTCATTATATATTTTAAGCAGTTATTTAAAAAGAAGATACTTTAAAAAATTATTGAGGCACCGCTATCCACATCAGCATACACGTGGATAGCCTCAAGGGTTGTGAATTATATATATATATAGATAACATTATACACCATAAAAATTAGTATTTAAAGATTTAATCGTCATACTCAATTCTCAACATATATGATTTCTGTTTTTTTTCTTTTTCATTCATCAAGTAAGTCTTATTCTAATCCAAATTTTCAAATCCTATTAATTAGAAAGGTTTAGATTTGAAACATGCTTACAAAAAATTATGTTTTCTATAACAAATCAACTTTATCCAAAAGAACTAAGTATTTTGTATAGATTTATCAATTCAAATTCAAATTATTTAATTTATCTAAAATATATCTATTTTTTTTAGATAAGTTTGTTACGAAAAATATTAAAATTTGAAATTTTAGTAACATTATACACCATAAACTATTAGTATTTAAAGTTTTAATCGTAATACTCAATTCTCAACTATTTTTCCCTTTATATGATTTTTTTTCTGGATCATTCTACATCAAATAAGGCTTATTCTAAACTGATTTATTTCCCTTATGCAGGATCATTTATAAACTTTATTCTTATCAATCTCATGTAAGATAATTCTAAACTGATTTACTTCCCTTATGCAGGATCATTTATAAATTTTATTCTAATCAATCTCATGTAAGATAATTCTTGGTAAGTTATATTCTAATCAATAGTTTTTGTCGGTTCTAATAGAAAAATTATTTTCTGACCTCTTTTCATATCTGATCGTGTCAAAATCTGGCTGTGTGCTGGACTGCAGATTGAGACTCCGAATTCACCCAAGAATTTGTTACGTGGAAGTGCTATGATGTTTCTCAACTGCGAAGGGATGAACAAACATGAACTCAAAGGCCAAAAAGGGGAATGTGGGGGTTGAACCCCTTTTTGACACTCCGACGCTCAAGTCAGGGACTGTACTGGGTCGAGAATGCGGAAGTGTACCAAAGAGTTCAGTTTACGCAGGAGGGCTTAGTGTTGAAAAAGTTACATCCATCTTTGGGAGAGATGGCTTATATAGACGATGACTGCGTGTAGGGACACCTCCCAGTAAGTGTGGAGCTTGGTCTGCTAAAGGTGGGCTGAGATGGTGACCGGAACAACGGATTTCAGGCGGAAAGCATTGTACCTTATCTGCAGCCGCACTGTAACAGTGTCCTTGGGAGGCTGCATTTAATGCGCATGACGGTGGAGGGAATCTGCATTTAATGCTCGTGTACGGAGAGTCGGGGGTCGGTTCAGATCGCTCGCCTCGGTCGAGCATGGAGCGTGGGTCGCGACCGCCAGTCAAACGAGGTATAAAGTTTGGCGGATTCCTCCAATGGGTGGGTCGATGACGAGATTGGACTCCGGGTCGAAAACGCAGGGACGCCCCTTTGTCCACGTCAGCTGCCACGTGGCGTGTGCTGAGTGGGCCACGCGGGAGCCCCAATTTTCCCCTTATCAGATATGATACGACATAGATACGTGACACAAAATTTAAAAAAAAATTCAAGACAAAACACAACTGTATTTTATATAAATAAATATATTTATATTTATTAATTAATTAATTTAAAATAAAATATTTATAAGAATAATCAATATTATTTAAATAAAATACATTCATATCAAATTTAATATTTAAAGTCATTATAAATAAGGTTATTAAAAAGAAAAAGCAGAGAATAACAACCGTAATTCTGTTACATTTGCATCCACGACAAATGGTGGAACGGTGAAAAGATTTATTCTCCTGCACGCGGTCTTCAAACACCGAAGTGGTGCTGTTGCTTTGTCAAGAATCAAGATGATTTATTATCTGGGCCTCATTTATGGGCCAAGGGGAAAGAAGCAGTCTATTGTAGATCTCCGATGCTGTTGATACATCAAATTTTCGGGGTGCTCAAAGTGGTGGTGGGCTTTTTTATGGTCCAATGATATCAAAGATCGAGTAAATAATTCGATAAAAAATAAAACAGGGGGAAATAAAATCATCAAATACTTCAAGTTCTCGGTTTTGTGTCAACATGGATTGGTCCAAGTATTCAATGGATTCATTTCCTAGGACAAGGTCTCAAGATCGAATCCCGCTTGGGTGTGTATGGATAAAAAAAAAAGTTCCAGGCTTTGTAAATTCTCGACATGTTCTTCGCCGAACCTTGAAATGGGGGCATCCAAAATTTGTTTACACAAATTTCATTGATATGCAATGGATGAATACAAAACAAAAAATTAGCAAAATAAAGATAATATTATTGATTTCGAAACGGATTCCAAAATTTGTTTACACAAATTTCATTGATATGCAATGGATGAATACAAAACAAAAAATTAGCGAAATAAAGACAATATTATTGATTTCGAAACAGATTTATCCGATTGATGCTTGTTTCTGGATGGAGCGTGGTTTGGTTGAATCAAAGATAGAAATGACAAATTAATATTCGAACTTGAGAGTTTGAATGATTGAATTCCTTTGGTGTTTGATGACTCGAGTATTCCTATCCTTATATTTGCTGTTTGCCACGTATCATACCACCTCATCTCGAATGTGAACGCCAAGCCTTCTCGACCTTACGGATCACATCGCCACTAGCGTATTGAGAGATAATGGCGGACCACGCATTAAATGCTCTCCTTTAGTTGGAAGTTGTCAGCTTGAGGAGAATAAACGTCGCTTTCGATCACTGATTTGAGCGTTGGAGTGTCAACTTGAGCAACACCCCCCACCAATCTCGATTTGGCATTGAGCTCGCGTTTATTTCTCTATCTTAGGTTCTTGACCACAATCCTCTACAAGATTCCTCATCTAAAAATTCTAAGTGTTCAATCCAGAAAAGGAGTTAAGGCTCGAGTCCGATTCTAAATTTTGGCTTGATCATTTTGGCGCCGTCTGTTGGAATTCGCGACGAAAGGCCATCCTGAGTATGACAACGAAAAATATCACTAGCGCTTGTTTGTTCGATGAGAACGAACATGGGATACTTCCCTAAGTCCCCAATCAAAGCTCAAACCGTCCCTTCTCTTTGTAACACCGCAACTCATTTACTCCCTGCCCGAGTTAGACGAGTACTTACGAGCTTGTTGAGACGGAGCAGTAATCGTTGCTATGGAAAATCACAAGCCACGGATGCCCGAACGACTGCCGACTAGGCCTGTCGAAATAATCCCGCCCTCGGTTAATTGTCACCCCCAGTATATGCAAGCTATACCAAATCATGTGCGAGATTCCTCATCTACAAATTCTAAGTGTTCGATCCAGAAGAGGTGTTAATGCTCAACCCTGACCCTAAAAATGGGCTCGATCATGCTTGTACTTGTCTTTTTTGCTTATGCTATGCCCTTATTCGATTTTTTCGAATCTGCTACATGTGAGCCCGGGTATCTTATTTATATGCGATTGATGGGCTTACTTAATTTCATATGGGCCTGAATTTGGACTTAGGTTTGAATTTGAGAACCCATTTAATTAATTCAAGATAATAAAAAATTATATTTATTAGTTTGTATTAAATATAATAAAAGCTCAAATTTAATGTGGATTTATAATTTAATTTATATTTATTTTATTTAAACCATAATTAATTATTAATCATCGATTTTTTGGTGCCTAACACATTCTTAGTTTGATTTTCTCCTAATATAATCCTTTAATTAAGTTGATAAAAAACAGTCTATTTTCATAATTATTCACTAAAACAGAAAATTCACGTAGAGGCTAATCAACCATTATTAAATTCAAAAAAATTTATAGAATAATCTTTTTTTTTTTTCTATTTCACACACCAATCAATCTTTTTTGCTATTATTTTGTTACGTTTTTGGCTTTGTAAGAGCGCGTGAGCTTAAAAAAAACTGCAAAAGTAAGATTAGTTACTTCTCTCTCTCATCGGGGATGGGTTATTTCTCTCACATTGGGGCTCTGCTGCATGCATTTCTCATTTCTCTCGCATCAAACCAAACCAAACCAATTTGCGCCATTTTACTCTCGACTTTTCATTCAGCAAAATCCAGAAATTCAACCATGCCGGTTGCGAAGAAGAAGAACTCAACCATGTCGGATGATTCAGCGCTCACGGCTGATTCTGGGCCTACGAAGAAGAACTCCACTGATTCTGGGATTACGAAGAAGAACTCCACTTCTGGGATTACGGAGAAGAACTCCACTGCTTCTGGGATTACGAAGAAGCACTCTACTGGTTCTGGGCTTACGAAGAAGAACTCCACTGGTTCTGCGCTTACGAAGCAGGCGACGGTTGCTGGGCTTCCGAAGAACTCCGCCGTTGATTCAGGGCCAACTATGAACGTCCCGACTGAAGATCAGGTCCGTCTGAATATGTCATACTTTAATTTGTTATTTCAGTAAATTCATTTTGAATGCTTTTGGTATTTTTGGACTTTATGTGGTTTTTGATTTGAAATTTGTAGGGCATTGTTGAAGGCTGGACTGAGTTTTGGAACAGGGTTTTGATGGAAGGAGAAACAAAGTCAGCTGAGAAGGTACTTTACTTTAATTTACGTTTTATTTTGATTCTTGTTCTTGACGTGAAATGGTAGCTTCGGATTTCGAATTTCTGTGATTTTTGACGTGAAATGGTAGCTTCGGATATTGAATTTCTGGATTTTTGACGTGAAATGGTAGCTTGCGATTTTGAATTTCTGGATTTTTAACCTGAAATGGTAGCTTGGAATTTTGAATTTTGACGTGAAATCCAGGAAATTGATGAAGGCTGGATTCAAGATGGGATTATGACGGGATGCAACAAAACAGAATCTGCTGCTCCCAAGGTATTTTAATGTACCTTTTATTTTGATTCTTTGGCTTGGGATTTACAACTTTTTTGGATTTTTGACTTGAAATAGGACAAGGTTGAAGGCTTGAAAGAGCTTCTGGCTGCGCTTAGGAGTCGATTCAAGAAAACAGACTCTGCTCCGGTAATTTCTTCGTTGTGTTTATTAATCCTTTTGTTAGCTGATAATTTCTCTCAATCACCCTTTCTGTCTCTAGTTCTTGTAATTGAGCTTTGGTAGAGTTGCAAGTTATCTATGGGTGGTTTCTAGTTTATCGTTTACATATGATTCTTGTCAATCATCAAATAGGTGTTAGGAAACTCATTGTGACATCAATTGGTTTCTTGCAATGAAATAGGATGCCCTACGTGTGAATGGTTTTCATAAAGGTGAATATATGCAGATGAAGTGAGGCGCGCTAGTTTTCGATCAGTGATACGTGTTTCTCCATATAGGTTTAAGAATATTTTGTTTCCCTCCCCAACTGTTTGAAACCTGCCTATTAAAAGATGGATCCTGCTACAAACTTGTAATTATCAGAATGTATTTTGTGGCCGAGATATTGATACAATCATTGATGTGCATCTGTGAGGTAAGCTGGATAGTATCTTCTGTGTCTCGGGATCACTCTTATCGAAGCAAGCAATGACTATTTCGCCTCAATTGCCTAGTTAAACAAGATGAAGCTTTGTGATTTATCTTTGCTTATGTTATCAATTACCAGTTGATGGGCCGATAACATACTGACTGTTCATTTTTGAATGAGTTCTTAAAGGAACTAAAATAAAAATTTCCTATACTGCTGTTGTCTTTCTCTTCAAGCTATTCTTTCTTTCTCATATTCAGCTTCATAACAGTTAAATTCCTTGTTTAGGTTGCCAATAAGAACAAGAAGAAGCTGGTGTGCAGTTATTGCAATATGGATCTGACCACTTCCACAAAACATGAATGTTTGAGATCACGCCGGAAGATAAAGAGTCTCATTCGCCGGCGCATGGAGCAGACGAAGCCCGGGCACCCGCCACCTTTTTGCGGGTGGCCGGGTCCCCGGCCTGGGCCCGACCCCGACGGCAGTGAGGATTCTCCATGCCCCACCATCACTGCCGCCTCTCGATCCCATTAGATGCCATTACATAATTACACACTAAATCAACTCTATATACTGTTACACCATTACATAATGACACACTAAATCACCTCATTACACAAATGCTCTGTATATGTTTGTGTTAGAGGTAGTACATGTTGCAAGTTTTTTTCTTAAACCAACTATTACTGTTGTTCAACCATCGTACTTGCAGAATTTAACAGGGTTTGTTGCCTGTATTCATCCTTTAAATGTCTTGCAATACTTACTACTGTTTTCATCCTTTCAACCCTGTAATAATAGTACTATTCCATACACATATATCATGATGAATTTATTGTTTTTATCGAGGTATATATCTACTATCCACTACAGCAACCAAAGATGATACGAGATTTAATTTATTTCATATTCAAAGTATCGAATTGTATATGAAATGACGACCGTGCACGTATAAATATCTTTTGCATGTAATACAATGACAATATGGACAAACAAGAATACTCTTTCTACCTCCTCAAGAGTCTAAGACACAATCTTTAATCAAAAACTTCAAAGCAATACACATCTATGAATTAGTCTCAGAAAGAGATCCAAAAATGTGACATTTTCAACTGATCACGAGTTCTTCACATCCCTAATTTATGGGAACCTCTGTCGAACTATAACGCCGACACCTTAATTGCATTTCCTGAGCAGCCGTCGACAGCATCACGGGATCATTATCAGCCAAACGAACTAGAGCACAATGAAAAAGTGCCATTGGACACAGCAGCTTCCAAGAATTTGGAACTTGTGCTGGCAGAAACAATATCAACATCACCTGCACCACCTAGTTCATCAGAACCTCGCGCAGACAATAATTTGAACATCTTCAATGCATTCCCAGAGCAGCCACCGGAAGCCGAAGAGAAGCCTTCCACCACCGCGAATACCTCGACAAACGGGATGCAACTAGCATTATTCGAAGTAGCAACACTGGAACAGGACACGACCATAACAACCCATTTCTAGAGGAGCCAATGGCAATGGAATTTCCTGAAGCATCATCAAGCCAGCAACGTCCTTTATCTGCGCCAACATTCCAAGCTACTCCCACGTTGAACGACCAAACTCCATCTCCAATGCAGAACAAGAACGAACCTTTCGGAAGCTGTGCAGAATTTTCTGGCAAACAGACGTTGAGTGATCAGCAGTATTTGCTGCAACAGCAAGAGCTGTGGTTGCAAAACCAGAACAAGATTATAGCTTAACATCAGATAAATTCAAATATTTGAAATAGGTTTATGTTCAGCAATTATGTCTTGGTATATCAGATGTTGGATCATATAGAAGGTGGAATTTTACACATTTTTAACGAACATCTGGGATTAAAACAAAGAAAACAGAAAGAAAAAAGCTATCTCAATTGAGATTTAACATTCAATGTTAATTCCAGAATACAATTTTATATACACTTTTATTCTTGCTGGATTGTTAACAAATAATTAACTATGTAACAATCCAAGGCGGAATCCGCATCCCACGATTCCCTTTTGCTAATAAGCTAGGCCAAATCTATGAAAATGAAAAAGACAAAAAAAAAAAAAGAAAAGAAAAACAACCTCCTTTCCCATTTGGAGGATTGGATTTCAGGAATGCAGAAAGTTACAAACCTCTTTCTTAATTTGTTGTTTTTTTTTCCAGTGTTACTGGTTACTTCAGATCCAAAATCTCTAGTTTTTGCTGCTGATTAGCTCTGGTACTCGTCAAAAACGGAAGTTAAACACCATCTTTGCGATTTCCTCAAGCACCCCATGAGGCACGGGTTTGATGCTGATGGATGATCACAATTAGCAAAATCAAATTCAGTACTTTTTCTCTTTCTTTTTTTTTGTAAGTGAGACGATAGTATAGTTACAGAGACATATATACCTTTCCTCATCCCAGTGAATGAGTATGGAATGATTCTTCACATCTAAAATACTGGAAATTACGTTAGTTCCGCATTTCAATCAGATTCATGCAGCATGATCCATGATGGAGGTTGAGAAACAACATACCCATGACTGACGTTTAGTGCTACACGTATCTTATCCTGGGGTATAGTCACAAAGGGTTCCTGTGCAAACAGATATATTAAAAGCACGAAATTGGCAAAACTTGGATTCTTGAAGTCGGGGAGAGTAGTTATATATTGAGACATTTGACATTTGAATCACAAGCAACAATCATAATCATTTGTCTATATAAACTCAATGATGTTTAAAATTTGCACGTTTTCAACTCTCATTAGAAATCCATTATTCATACATGCACACTCAATCCCATCCGAATAGATATCTCGGTTGAATGCAGGAATGGAGCCATTTTCCCTTCTTTTCTTGGCGGTTAAGGATCGAACCGAATTCTAAGTAAAATACATACAAATTTTAGCTTTGTATAGACTTCAAGGAGGGTGAGTGCCTCCGAGAACACTCCCCCTCCCCCCTTCGAAGGAGTGATAACATATTGGCGGAATGAAATGCTCCCTCCCAAGAAGATAGATCAATATTCAGCAACATTTAAGAAAACTTTGAAGGAAGGCATCATGAACGAAATATAGATCTAAAATCCGAGGGGGCGCCGGCCCCTTTCTGCTGTCCTTTGAAGGTGGCAGTAAAACAAGTACCAATCTCAATTTCAAGCAGAAGCAAGCAAGACAACACTAACACAAATACGGTATTAATTAATGAACATCAAATTAACAGTTTACTTGCCTTATACCCTTCAATCCCAAAGTGGAATAACTCAATCCCATTTGATTAGAGAAACTCAATGTTTCCGGACATAAATATCTGCACACAAACAGCTCAAAACTTAAGAATACATCAATCTTATTTCTCCCACACATAATGACACTCACTGAGATTAATGTTGCATTATGTGTAAGAATCTTACTGAAAATTAAGTGTGTGTCCTTAGGAAATAATAAGATTATCGTTTATGTCTCTTAAAAATTCAATCTTGAGCCCAAATTTGAAAAATATGATACGCAAAGAGATATACGCACGAGCACACGGATAACAGAGACTTATACATATATGCATATATATACAGAGAGAGAGAGAGAGAGAACTTACACAATGGAGCGAAGCTTGAGGGTTTGAAGGAAGGGGAAATTGGCGGAATCAGGGAAACCAGACCTGTAAACACCATTATCCACCATTGCAAAGTTGAGGGGCGAAGTGAAGAGCTCACTTCGGCCATCCTCGTAGCTCTCGCCGTGAAACGACAGTTTCAGCTGCCTCGGCGGCGGAGGCGGCGGCGCCACCTCCATAATTCTGCACAGCCCACCATTTCCACCGCGATTTTCTTCTTCTTCATGGTCCAACTTCATCATCATTTTTCAAAAACCAAAAAGATCAAAACTTTAACAGGGTTTCTATAATCTTTACTCTCTTGCTCTTGGGATTTGGAGATTCAGATAAAGATGAATTTAGGGAGAACCCGTTCTGAAGTCTGAACGCGTTGGCTGTGAATTCATAGAGATTGTCACACATTAATTCAAATTTAATTTTAATCCCAATATAGACTTTTCAATTTTAATTCTTGAAAAGCTTAATTAATTCTTCGAGAAATATCATTTTTAATTTTAAACGAAGTTTAAGACGGAAGAGTTACCGTGGGACTAATATTACTTTCAAATTTGAAAATTCTATAATGGTTAGTTTTATCATTTATGTATATTTTTAAAATAATAAATTTTTTCTCTGAAATAAAAAAATATGACAAACAAACATATGAATTAATATATCAGTAAATTCACATAAATATTCATCAGATTTATTTAAAAGTGTTGGTGATCATCCCTAATGTATCTACGTTACATACAAAGAACACCATTTAAATATAAACATGCATGTCCAATATAAAAAATAAAAATAAAATTAGCATTCATAAACTCTAAGTATAAAATAAAAATATTATTAAGTAACATTCTTTGAAAAGAAAATATTAGATAGTTGCAAAACTCAAGTATTTATATCAAATCCTCCAAAAATTTTATTACTTGCATTAA
>JBBMKE010016114.1:0-19681 GCA_037834125.1 Lippia alba | reverse complement strand
AGGGTTTTTGGTGCAATTAACTCAAGAATATATACCATATAGGCAGTGGGAAACGGTGGTAGCCGTGAATTGCGAAATTGCGAATGCTGCTGAGTGCGGACTCCTACAGGCGGTGGTGTAATTGTGAATTGCGAAACAGCAAATGATTAAAGGAAAAGAAGACTTGGGTGGGCTTTGAACAATGTTAATGGGCTGGGCCATGACCACTTTATGAGTCTAATAATTAGTGTAGAATGTAGATTAATGGAAAAAAATAAAAAAATTAAACAATAATGGAGTTTGAGTTCGGTTATCGGTAAAAACCGAAAACCGTTCGGTTTTTACCGAAACCGAATTTCTAAAAATTCAATAACCGAAACCGAACCTTTTCGGTTCGGTTCGATTAGCCTCGCTTCGCTTCGCTTCGCTTCGCTTCGGTTTTTTTACACCCCTACCATTATATTTCAATTTAATTCGAGCTTTATATGGTACTGCCTTTAGTGGGGGAAAAAAAATTATACAATGTTCCTCGCTCTTCTTGTACATGTTACTACTATTGTCATAAAAAAGTGCACCTAGAAAAAATGGCGTTGCATTCACTGTTTCTGTAATATGTAGACTTAAGCTTGTGTGACACAATTCACAACAAATACTTGCAACATAAATGGAAGATTATTTGCAACTTCGATCATGGCCAACAATTACAAAACCTAGGTACTACATTTTATATTTCCTCTTTAAGTTTATAATCAACATAAAAAAGGGATGACAGAATCTTACCTTTGGTTGTCAGGGGAATAGTGCTTGGTACGTCGGATGCAGCGACGCAACAGATAGAAATCTGCTCATCTTTGGCCGGAGATATCGTGCCGTTATACTTTTGCATAACATTACTTTTACTTGGTGTTCGTATTATAGGCCCTTCAACATATTTTACTTGGTTTTGTATTTGATTGAAAATAAAAAGAGCGAGTTACATACAAGTCATTGAGGTTAGACCTAATTACAACGTAACTCAATTTTGTTTAGAATTACATATATGTTCCTAAAATTCTTGTTTTGCTTGAGGTCCATTAACGAATTTTATAAAAGTACACTTATGTATTACATGGTTTTGTGAGTGTTACATTTAATACATGACCAAAATGAAAATTCGTCCCTAAAAATATATAAATATTAAAAAATTAACAAGAGTTAGGGACATCTATGTAATTTTTAAATAATTTTAAACTAAGTTATAATTAGCCCAAACTCAAGAAGTTGAATGTAATTATTTCAAATAAATAAATCTCTTCCGTCAACAACAATCACCTATTACTGATTGATATTCTAATTTTTGTTTTGTTTTTTTGTTTTTTTTTAAACTGATTGATATTCTATCTATATCTCACATTGTCCCAATCTGGTCTAGAGTCCCGACTCCGAAGATATCCACTTAAACAACAAAAAATAATACACCAAATTCCTGTTAATTTTACCCTTCATTGTTAAATTTCATTTTGATTATAATTTGGTACAAACCACACTGAATCCGGGGAAAAAAATCTTCAAAAAAAAAAAAAAATTACAAGACGTTATAAATGTTGTTCTATTCAGCATAACACAATCATATAATGTTGTTCCAGACTTGAGAAATTTGTAATGGAAAAGTTAAAATTTTATGTAATACCATCATCTCAAACATAAGGTAATTTCACCTAAAAATCAGATTACACGTGAAAAGAACACGGAGAACATCAAATAGAATCCAAACAGTTCTGGCGGCCTTGTGCTGCGATCAACATCTGCAGAACAGCAATCTTCAACTCTTCTTCAGCTGTCACTCCACTCCCGCCACTCTGCTGCTTGATCCCAGACGCCACACACTCCAAATGCGTCCCAAAATCGCACTCACGGCAGTAGTAAACCCAAGCCATTTCATGCACCGGGTGCGTGCACACGTCGCAGATGAACGTCACCTCCTGACCGGCCTCCGCTGCCGCCGGAGACGAGTAGTAGAGAGTCAGGTTGTGCTTATGATCCGGCCGGATCACGGTATCCGGCCACCGAACGCAGTCGATGTGGAGATCGTAGGATCAAGTGGAGCAGGTGTAGGCGAAGGCCTTGCCGTCCTTCAAGCAAGCGTTGCATGTGAACCCGTCTTCGTAAGGTGGGGAGGAGAGAAGCTTGAGGGGGTGCTGGAGGTGGGATTTGTGCGTGATCTCGATAGGGGAGTCGAAGCAGGTTTTGTGGAGGTTGAATTTGCAGTGGGGCTCCGTGCAGCAGACGGCGGATCCTGATAGCTCGCATTCGCAGGCGGAGCAGACTTTCGCGTTCTGTTTCTCGATTTCCATAGGTTTCAGGACGTGGGGGTGGCTGAAGTGTTTGATTATAGAGGAGGGCTTCGGTGGCGGGACGCTGTCTCTTTGAACGGGGGCGGTGGTGGTGGTGTTTCCCGCTGTGTTGTAAGTTGGAAATGTTGGATTAGGCTGCGGAGGAGGAGGTGGTGGAGTGGTGGTGGTGGCATTCACCACCGTGCTGTAAGTGGGAGCCGTCGGAGTAGTCTGCGGCGGCGGCGGATTGTGAGGGTATGCGGTGTTTTCCGGCATATGAGAGGTATTTTGAGAAATTGGGTAATTTTGTGTTTGATTGGGGAAAGGGTTGTTTGGGATAGGGGGATAGGTTTGAGGAGGATAATTCTGTGTTTCATTAGGGATTAATGTTGGATTATGAGGAGGATAACTCTGGATATCATTAGGGATTGATGTGGGGTTATGAGGAGGATAAGCAGGATAAGCACTGGTTTGGATTGGAGGAGGATAGATGGGATTACAAGATTGAGAATGAAAATCTTGTGCAGGAACAGGGGAAGGTGATGCATGTTGACTTGAATTATTATGACTCAAATGAGCACAATGGACATGCATATCAAATTCACATGCAGAACAGCTATAGGAAAATCCATCACCCGCATGACTGCAAGAATTGCAGAAAAAGAACCCGAGGGATAAGTAGGAAACGGGACCAACGTTAACGGATGGAGCGGATGAGAAGGGTGTTTGAACGATCTCGCCGCACGAAAACATTGCTCGTGGAGAAAGTAATTGCATTGCCAGCACGCATATATATGTTGCCCGAACCGGGAAATTTGCAGCCGGAGCAACGGACGTCGGAGCCCTGAGGGATTTGGTGGGAAACAAGGCCGTGATTGTGGCTGAAATGCTTGAACTCCATAGCTATGTATTTCTTTGATTATGAGGGTTGAAGATGATGGAATTTGAAGATATACAACGATTTTATCAAATGGCTTTGAGCAAGTTGGTGAATAAATTAAAGAATGTGAATAATATAGATGGGGTGACAAATTATGAGTTATGAGATTCCATAACTAGCTTGAAGTTGAATCTGTCACCCTCTATTATGGAAGTTGACTTGGAAATTTGTGATCAGTTGACTTGCGTAAAAACTTGTATGAAGTCTTTCTTTATATATATTGTCTTTCATAATTATATTGTTAGGCTCGTTATGCGTGATTAGTGGTTTGAGATTTTGACATTTTCTTTTAAAAATATGAGTTGATTGTACAATAATGCTGAGCTTGTGCATCAGTTATGTTTGAATGCATGAATGGACCCCATATATAATGTCTGGGGATATGAGTAGTTGCTCATACAAAATTTTAAAATCAAAGGGCAATAAGGTCATTTCACAATAATAATGTCCACGCACTTAATTCCACAAATTTCTTTTTCAGATTCGGAAAATTACAAAAAAAGTTGTAGCGGAAAACTTTATATAACATCAAAATGTAGGAGATTTGATGATAACATATATGTCAAATTTATTTTTTAATGAATATCTTATATTTCTATATATTGACTATTATTTATCAATATTAAAATTTTAAATTCATGACTACGACAATAGACACCAAGCCACCATGCATGAATCTCGGTTGGCAATATGCATCAAGCCAAAACTTAAGGTATGTTAGGATGAGATTTTAGAACTTGTCAAATCTCATATAATTAGGTCCAAAACTCCAAATTTAAGGTATATAATGTTTTTGTTATGGGCAAATATAGATTTGTAAAAATAAATTTAAAACCCCCCACCCCCAATCTTGCATAAAATTACTATAAATTTGGTGATTGATATACAAATACTTCTAAAAATATTATATTATTTTATCATATATATCGTATTGTGGATATTCGTGTAGAACAACTCTTAGCTAATAAATTCAAAATAACACTTGTAACATCGTATTTGTATTATTATTTCTGTATTGTCATCCGGGTCCATGCATTATAGTTCCGGTCATAACTTAGATCTCCTTTTGATTGGGTGTGAAGTGCATGTGAAGTCAAGTCACTATTAAAGCCGAGAATTTGGAAGACAAATTGTGTATAGCTACTTGCAAGTGGCACATCTATCCTTGCCCCTTGGGGCACTTTAATTCTAAAGCGACACAAATGACTACAGCGCACGCAACTTCTTGTTTTAATTAATTATTAGTGGATCGGACTTATCCTTATTGATGTATACACGCAGTAAAACTGAAATCTTATTATAACTTAGTAAATAACAAACACAAGTAGAACTGAAGTTCACCTCCCGGGTTCAAATTCCACTTGATTATGCGTGTGTTAAAAAAAAAAGGAACAACACTGAATTCCACAGACAAACGCTGAAATTAACACAAGTACAGGATCTTCTGCAATGAATTTGTACAAGTTTTCCCATTCATATTGAAACCAAACAAATTAAGAAAGCTTTTCCATAGGGGCTAGTGATATTCACAAGCTTTCAATCCGAACTCATCAGCTTATTTTGCTGCAGTTTGATGGATTCCTCCTGCACACTCTAAATGAGCGCCGCATTTACACGCCGAGCACGCATAAATCCAGCACCCCTTCAACATCGGATCATCGCAAACGTAACACACGGAACCCTCACCTTCCAAGCACTCCGGGAGACCATACAACAAGGTCAGGGGATGTTCGTGATCCTTCCGGATCTCGGTTTCAGGCAACGAAGCGCACGCAACGTGGAGATCGAAGTTACAGTGGCCGCAGTGGTAGGTAAACGCGTGGCCTGAGTTCCTGCAAGCATCGCAGGTGAACTCTCCGTCGTGGTAGGGCGGGGAGTAGCGGAGGGCGAGGGGGTGCTTCAGGTGGGAGTGGTGGCGGATACGGCGTGGGAGATCGAAGCAGAGATCATGGAGGAGGAAGTTGCAGTTAGGCTTGGTGCAGATGTAAGCCGAACCAGAGATATCATGTTCGCAGCCGGAGCACACCGCTTTGTCCTCGGCGTGGACTTGAGAGAGTTCCAGTGGATGGCGGTGGCTGAAATGATTGAATTGAAGCTTCCCGAATTTGTCGACGAACTGTTGCTCCTCCGTGAAGAAATCCATGATCAAAGCCATCTTTTTTTAGGTGTATGGATCAACCACTCCACGAAACTTGAAGAATAAAGGAAGATTGTATGTATATGGAAAAGTGAGAGAGTTCTTTGTGTTATTATAGTAGTGAATGGAGCCACATTTGTGGGAATGATGAGGTTCTTGAAATGATTTAAATAAGGAAAAATGGAATGCAATATTATATTGGTTCACATATTTCTGTAAATAAAATACTCAGAATTGAGAGCCATTTGAGGAAGGAATTTGAACACGCTAAATTTATTGATTATGGAAGGTGCCTTCCCTGCTAATCAATGATGATGCGACTTATTCAAATGTCAATAATTGACGATTCTCTCTTATCCGGAACGTGGTTGCCTTAAATGCAAAACATCAATGTTGACTTATGGACTTTCACTATTTCAAATTGACGCGGAAACTTGGAAAGTGGTTAAGGAAATGATTAGTAGTAATTAGCCGATGAGGCACATTGCCGGCATCGGTTAATAAGATGGGGTTGTATAATTTTGGATAATTGTAATTCGAATTTGAAGTGTTGTTCAGAATATTTTTTTGTCGGATCATGCTTAGAGAGAGCCTTTCAAGTCGGATCAAAAGATATCTCTTGATATAATGACCGATGGACGACTCCAGAGATCAGAATAATCGAATAATGAGGTCAAAACTTTTTAATTTTTAATAAAAAATATAACATTTTATTTAAAATATTTATATCCTCTACGATTTATGTATACTAAATACATCCATTTCTAACATAGTGTTTTGAAATTCAAAGAAACTACAAAAGAGTTGTTTAATATTTAGGATAACATTAAAATTTTATTTTCGAACTATATGGACTTCTTTTATTCTATACACTAATTTTAAAATTTGAAAGGGTCAAATACAATTCTTTTTATTTTTACGTGGAACCAAAGAATAATTCTTAGAACAATAAATTTGTAAAAATATAAAAATTATATAAAGTTGCTTTTTTAATGGGGTCAACTAACCCCACATCTACCAAGGTGGCGTGGCCTACCGTAGTAAAGAGGAAACAATGTTTTTGTTAGTTCTTTTATTGCTTTTGTGGGCATTCCCGATAAATATCTATACTTCTTGGTGTTTGGTAATATCTCAAACTACAAATGTATTAGTGCAATTTAACAAACTTACACAAAAAGCGAGCGCGTCAATATAATTTAACAAAATAATGCAAAGAGCAACACGAAATAATAAACAAATGTAATCCTGATAACTCACCAACTATATGGAATCAAGACTCACAAATTACTGTGGTAAAGACAGAAATTGAAAAAACTCTAAATGCGGAAATCTATAAATTTTCCGAAGGTCTCGATCTCCAAGCTTTCTAACCATAATGGGCTCTTCATGTTCATCTTCGTCCTTGCTCGGCCAAATCACACAAGATTTGACCTTTTCTTGATAAGGCTTCAAAGCCTGAGTGCCTGACCTATTCGAAAACAAGAGGTCTTAGAAAATAATTTCTCAATAACGTAACTTACGGAGATTAATTTGATCATATGTTAGCTAAATCCCAACGTGCTCAAATAAATCAAATTCCCTTAAATAAATTATGACTAATAAAATTGTAATTATCCAATATGAAAAGATTATAATTTTCGCCTAATTAAAGACATTCAGGGTCCACTTGCCAGATTAGCATATCTGTCATTTAGCAATTTTTTCTTAATCCTTTAGACAAATCACGAATTAAATATAATTAAGATAAAAATTAATTAATAAAATTACATTTATGCTCAAATAATTTTATATTTATATTGCTATTGGTGTAAAGATTAGATAAAATGACTAAATAATAAATAGGAAAAATAATTTTGGCCGGTTGAGCTACTATTATTTTGGGAAGAGATTTCAGTTGGAACATGATAACTTTGGAAGGCGATAACTCTACCACGATCAAGCTCTTTCAACAAGATGATGAAGATCTCTCCCTCATTGGCAGCATCATTTCGTATACGAAACAGGTGTGCTCTTCATTTATCAACTTTCTTTTTAATTTTATTAGATGTGATACTAATTATGTAGTAGTTCATACTCTTGCTAGAAATGCAATTTTAGTTTGCGTTGTTTTTTCGAATATCCCTTTTTTGCTTCTGACTTTGTTAACGCTGAGTTAGCTTGATTTTGCCATATTGGTTCGTTGGAAAAGAGAACAAAAAAAAAGGAAAATCTCATTTTTCATCCTGTAATTTTTGTTATTTTTTTATTTAATCAAGACACTTTGACTTTTATCACATTGATCTTTTTGGATATGATTTTTCTCAATTTTCATCCTCGCAGGTGACATAAATTTGGAGATTTTTCCAACTTTCGCTCCAAAATTAAGTTGACATATTATTATGTGGATTATTTATGACTAATAAAAAAATTTAAAAATACCACATAATTAACTAAGTTATTTTTATTTCACAAAACACCTCACTATTATAATTTCTTTTTATTCTACCCTAATTTTATATTCTTCCCCAATCCCTGCTTCTAACAAAAATAGTGGTGATCCCATTGCGTTCAGACACAATTCCGTCTGACTTGAGATTTGGGTATGGGGGAAGAGAAAAAAGCGGCCACGTTTCGTGGCCACTATTTTGGAGGTGGAGGGCAGCGAGGTGCGGTGGCATGCGGCGGGTCTTGAAGAACCGTGGCATATGAAAGTTGTGGCATATCTCCAATGGTGGTTGCTGGATGTGGGCCGGGTGCAGGAATTGCATCGGGTCCGTCGGAGGGTGTGGGTTGACGATAGTGATGCTTAAGGAGGAAAGGTGGTCGCGAGCGGCTGCCATGCCATGGATGGCAGGAACGTGGGTAGAATTTACGAGGGGGATGAAATTAAAATTTTTAAAATAAAAGGGTTAAAATTTATAATTAGAAGGGGTGAAAATCTAATGAGTGGCGACGTGAGGGTCGCACCACTCATGGCCCCGTAAGAGGCGTGCCAAAGAGCATGTAAAAGCTAGAGAAAAGTTTGTAGAGTGAGATTTTTTCCTTAATTTTATGAGATACCTTGGTTTGATATACAATATTAGTACCCCTCAATTTTTATTTATTTATTTTTTTAAATATGCAAACACTCTGTCACTCTCAAATGGTCAAAGAGATTCGAACCCGAGTCATTTTGTCCCCTCACTTAATTCCGGAAATTTCTATTTTAGGTTTGGAAAATTACAGAAAGCTTATGCCCATAGAACCCTTATATTACATCAAGCTTTGGTGATAACATATGAATTTATTCATAAGCCAACAAGATTGCTCCAAGTGGTTAATGTGTTTTTAGGACAGCGATTCGATTTCGAATCTCACTTAAATGTGTTTTAAAAAAATTGTGAATTTTTTTATGAGTAATCTTATATTTCTATAGACTATTATCTATGTTGCACGGACACGGACACGGCGACACGGATTTTTTCAAAATTTTAGGACACGACATGGCTATATTTTATATAAATAAATATATTTTATATAAAAATAAAAATATTTTATAAGTATAATTTACGTCACATAACATATTTATAAAAATATGTAATATTAAAAACTCAAGTAAGTTTTTCTATTTCAATTTTCTCTCCAAAAAATTCAAAAAATATTAAAAAATACGTAAAAATTGTCCCGCCGTGTCCGACACCGTGTCCCAATTTTTATTTTTTTTTCGGACACTCCATCAGTCGTGTCCGTGTCCGACACGTGTCGAATACTGAACGGACCATTTTTTACGCGTGTCCGTGCAATTTAGAGACTATTATTGATCAATATTGAATTTTAAATTCATGGATACGACCATAGACCCCAAGCCACCATGAATATCTGTTGACAATACGCATCAAGCCGAAATTTAGGGTATGCTAGGATGAGGTTTTGTTAAATTTAAAGGTATATAATGCTTTTGTTATGAGAAAATGTCGATTTGTAAAAATAAATTAATCCCCAAAAACAATATTACATAAAAATATTAATTTATTATATCGTATTGTGGATATTCGTGTTGAATATCTCTTATGTGAACAAAAGTATTAAAACTTCATTTCAACATTATTATTTCCGTAGTGTCATTCGGCTCCTTGCATGATAGCTCCAGGCATAACTTGATCTCCTTTTGATTGGGTGTGAATTGTGAAGTTTTGCGGACCGGACCGGACCGAACCGGATGGTCCAACCGCTAGACCGTCAACCGGTTCGGCGGGCAGTTCGGTTAACCCTCAAAACCTGACAAAACTCAAAACCGTGATATTTTGAGAGAACCGTTCAAAACCGCGGTTGGACCGGTAAAACTGATGAACTGTTCACGGGTCATGCGAACCTTCCGGTTTTTGAAAAAACAATAAATTAAGAAAATTAAACCCTAATTTTTCTAATTTTCTTTATTTTTCTTCATAATTTTTATATATTTTCTACCACCACTTTTTTAAAACTAATGTATTATGTATTTTTTATTGTTACAAATAAAAAATTATGAATCTATTTTTTATTTTAGTTCATAATATTTGTGTTTTAATTCATTGTTTACAATATTTTATGTTTGAATATTAGATTTGTTTATAAATTGAAAAACTATAAAAATAAGTTTCAAAATAAATTCTTTTATTTATTATTTTTATATAATTAATATTATTTATGACATATTTATTATGTCACCGGTTGAACCACCAACCTTTAACTCAGTTGATTTTCTGGTTCGCTTATCGGTCCGATCCTGAAAACATTGGTCGAATCGAGACATCTTCGACTTAGCTCTTTACCCAGATTCTGACACGATCAATATGAATTATTGTACATTTGCACATTATTTTTTAGGGGACTTTTGAATTTATTTGGTATTAACTATAGGTTGATGATTTGAAATAGATAAGTTTGGAGAATGGACCTATACCAATGGTGCGTGTAGCCACACAAACAGCACACTCATCTTTGTGCATTTTAAAGTGTAGCACTCACCTTGATGCTATTTCCCCACATTTTGAATGTCGCCATCCGATTTATAAGCGCATAGCAACGAACTATTCTTGATAACGTAGTAATCTCAGATAATTCTAATTTCCTCAATAGAATAAATATCTTTCCAATCTTTCTTTAGTTTTTTTCTTAAATAATAAATGGCTATTTCTAAAATAAAATGTTAAATAAGACAAATCCATGTAATATAAAATGCGTAAAGTATTTTGATATAATTGTTAAAATGTACAACATTTTTATTAGTTTTTTTACTTCTATTATCGATGAAATAATATCACATCATATGTATTACATGATACTATAGAGAAAACAATTCAATGGAATAGTTAATATCAAGGGATTGACTGAGGTTAAATTCGAGAAATGATAATTCTAAACATTAATCGTCGATTGCAATTTAAGAAGAATTTAAGAAAAGATATAGGTACGATCATCCAATTGTATCGTACTTTTTACAATGTTGGTGTTAGCCGGAGGAACAAATTTACTGTAACGTGCAATGTTCAATTCTCACAAACTGCAGTATAGGAACTTTAATTTTTAGTCCGGATGGTATTTTAATAATTAAGCATTATGTTAACTTAATCCGATATCTCATATTCAAATCCTTAAAATATTTTAGTAATTCATCATTGTATTAACTCAATTAGATTCTCATGTCCAAATCTCTAAAGAAGCAACAAAGGTTGATAATAAGAGCTTTAAATACCAAATTCCAACTCAAATAAATTTCTTATATATTTAAAAAAAAGGTGAATTAAATAGGATTACACCAAAAGTAAAAAAAGAATAAAGCAACAAAGCCAAATTTGGAGCAAGGTTTTCCTTCCTCTCCTATTGATGTGGGATCACTTAAGAAGGACGTCTAAGGTGGGCGATTCCACCTTTTAGAGCAAAGTTTTCCCTCAAATCATATTCCTCCCCCAACCGGGGCCCACACTCCACATTTCTCCTGGTTGCACATTTATCACCCGCCCAAAACTCAAAATTAAACATTATCCAACGTGTCCCCATCTCCCACCGACACGTGTCCCCAAATACTCATACTTAAAATATTTTCGTGCTTTTTTATCCTCAGAAAGAAGCATTTGAGAATTGAGATCATGTAATTGGGTGAACTCCTTTTTACTCAGTACCACTCATCTCATCCCAAATATCTTCTTCGACTTGGGGGATTTGATAAACTCACCCGCGGATGCACGACAGTCAAGTGGCCACATGGCGCGGGGGAACGTTTATCCCTTTGGTATTTATTAATTATTTTGTGTGTTTGGTTTGGGTGAATCATGGGAGGCCGTGTAGAGGTGTAGACTAGACTATACTCATGCTTTAATTACTCTAGTCTAGTGGATAATAGGACTACTTAATACTTTGTGACAGTGGACCGCTTTTCGGTTTTAATTTCGAACTCCGTTTTTCTACGTACTTTTCAAGAGCTTTTGAAATAATTAAATGCTTTTCGACCTAAGAATAATAGTTTTTTTTTATAAGATGTTAAAGCGAGATTTCAAAATTTTATAAGTTCCCTTTATGTAAATTATGATTTTAATGTGTCCGCACTACAAAAAAAATGGCTTTTAGCTACGGTAGCCTAATCGTAGCAAAAAAGTGCAAACCGTAGACAATACTTTATTGGCTACGGTTTTGCTACGCTTTGGCACCCGTAACAGCTGTAGCCGTGGCCAATACTTAGCTACGGTTTTCAAACCGTAACCAAAGCTTTCCCTACACTTGAACCTAGTATTAGCGACGGTATTTTAAACCGTGACGAATATTCTACGAACAATACCTACACTTATAAACTCGTAGGCAATAAAATTATTTACTACAGTTTAACCAATTGTAGTCAATAATATAAAGTATTGGCTACGGTTTTGATTAACCGTAATCAATAATTCTAAGTTTTGCCTACGATTTAATTATAATATTAAAAAATATAATAATTATTTTAAGAAAATTAGGTACTTTAACTACATCTCAAACCGTAGCCATTAATGTAAATATTTTTTTAATATTTATTTATATATTTTTTTAGATATTTATTTTTATTTAAAATAATCTAATTCAAGATTAATATAAATATTTTACATAAGTAATTTCGAATCATTATCTACTTCAACACAAACTAATTCAATAAAATTTTCATAAATATACAAATACAATCATCTAAAAACCAAATGGTATGATCCCAAAATTACAAGTATAAACTAATCAAGTATAAACAATTCTGACATAAAAAGCAACATCTAACTAACAAATGCTCTATCTATGATTGATTATAGCAATTCAAAAATACTCTTAAATCGTTACAAGATAACCTTCATCTGATATTATCCTGGATCTGCTCAACAGAAAAGAGTGATGCCTCAGGTAGATAGTTGGCCTTCTCCATTTCGTGTGGATATATCTATAATAGCACATAAGTGAATAATGGCAATAAAGACTATGAAGAAGCAGATTAGATGACAATATGTTAAAACACAAAACACAAATACTTTATAAAGGAAAACCTTTGCAAGGATTGCGGGCTGATCATCTAAGTTAAAGTTGGGCATGTGCTCGGCAAACTGACTTGCTGTAAATATGTTAGTATAAACTATGATAAACCCATTGCATGTTTTCAGCCTTCAGGATTATCTGGATCGAAACTTTTGCCACTGTGAACCTGCAAATGAAAAACACTTTGACTAACTAATGCAAAAGCATCGCCAGGACTAAAAAAATGAAAAAGAAAGTATATATATGTGTGCGTGTGTTTACCTCATTTCACTTGATCAAATGTGCGTACTCAATACAATGAGCAGCAGTTCTTGGAGTTTCTGCTAAAGTACACAAAGGAAATTTCACTTGTGGCGGAAATAGCCAAATGATACTTACAAAACATGGTGTTGTTCCTGGTACTATGATCCTAGCGTGACCCTTGAATCCTTCAATTCCACCATCCACCATAGGTTTGATAGTTTCTTCTCGAGGTTTATCATCAGAGTCATGCTCTAGTTAAAACCTAAAAACCCACAAGCCACAGCATTTATGTAGCTCCGAGCCTCGATTGAATCAAATCTAAGGACAATTATGTTGAAATCATTGTAGAAATCCAATGGTTTCTGCTCAATGCGACAGAAACGTGGTGTGATGTTAACATCTTTAACAATTTCCATAACTCACTTTGCTGCAACTTCAGCCTTTGGCTTTTCTACATCTTCAAACCTACATTATTAAAGGCACGAATCTTTAAACTTACACTAAAAATAAATGTAAATATAAGTGCAACAACTGTGATACGAAAGTTAATAACGATACAGAGCGATTCAAGTTCCTCCAAATGCTCAATCAAAGGTAACTGAATAAGTAAGAACCAGGAAATATAATCACTCAAGACACACTCAGTCAAGTCATAACAAGCTCTGCTTCCTCGCAAACCATCTCCTCCCTTTAATGGAGACACGATCTAATAAAAGCCATCTCCTCAAATTGTGCCAAAATCGAACATATTTTCCTCCTATAAAGAAAAACTTGGGAGAGGGGATGTTGTGTTCATGTATGTCCTATGTGATTGTAGGCCTTTTTAACACGTTAGATCTATAAAAAGGAAAAACTACACATGAATTCTTTTAAATTTTACTAATGAAATTAAAAATATATGCTGGGAAAAGCTTGAAAACCCTGTTCAAATTTTCAAACACTTGGCTTCGACATCTTTAACATAGTTGCTAAGCCAATCCCATGACGAGCAATTCAAAACGAGAAAACAATGCAATGGATATATATGTCAAAGAACCAATTCAAAGTACTTAGTATTCTGACCATAAACCCCACGTGTGACAAATTACCCCCACTACACAAAAGGGTTTGCACATCAATACACAACAAATTCGAAATCTGAAGTCTGAACCAAATCTCAACTATCAAAATTCAAATGTAAATTGCATCACCAATAAATAATAACTTCTCCGTCTGGATTGAAGCAATTCACCTTAAATTTGACGAACTCAACACATCCAAGTAAAAATCTTCCAGCAACTAATAAAATTGAGTAGCAGTCAAACGCCAATTTGAAATCCGGCTTAATTCCGCAACTAACACAATAAAAACTAACATAATTCACATAAAAGGAAAAAAATCACGTCCAATGTATCTCTCCCGGAACAATCAGAAACGAATTTAAGATGTTTATAAACGTTTACAATAGTATTACGTGATTCAAGCTCCAAAAATTTGCAATAAAATTTACGAATCAACTTAAGAGGAAAAATCGGAGATGGACAGCTTAGAGATATAGAAGGAGAATGGGGCATTATGTAGTGAGAGAGAGAAACTTACCGGCCGGTTGACGGCAGTGGCGGCGGCAGCGAAGGTGTGACAGACGAAGGCGGCCTGGTGTGAGATTGAGAGAGTGAAAGTAAAAAGAAAATTGGCGAAGGGAGGGAGAAATTTTGATCGAAAATTTTAGGAAGGCGGGAGAGGGAAAAAAAAAATTTTGTGGGAAAGATTGAAAATTTTAGAGTAATGGGAGGGAGGGAGACTGAAAAAAATAAATGCTCATTTATTATAAATGTAAGTCGTTTTTTTTATTATTATTCTTATTACAATTATTATTATTATTCATTTTTTTAATGCTAATAACATTATTCTTATTTAATGAATTTAATATTTTTTATGGTAAGATTTGATACAATGTTAACTGAAGTAACATTTGTAAAAAAAAAAATAATTAAAATAATAAAGATGTTATTGCAAATAATTCTCTATTTGTAATTTATATATAATTCCAAAAAAATATATATATTTCTCAAGGCTTTATTAATTAATTTTTTTAGAAATGGATAATCAAACTATTTAAAAATGTAAAAATCTTATGAAATAAGTTAAAGCAAATAATATATATGGTCCATTTTTTTTATAAAAAAAATATCCTAATTAAAAATAACTTTTAAAAACTTATAACAACAATTTTGAACTAATCTATCTCCATGGAGATGCAATAAATTAGTTCTTTTCATTTGTTTTTGCCTTAAAAAAATCATTATTAATATACTATGATATAAAAATAATAATATAAAATTTTAATAGAACAACAATAAATCAAATTTCTTGAAATACATATTATCTGATCATTCGTGATGTAACCAAATGAAGTATGCTTATCTTCATTTAATTCTAAATGAGTACCAAATCCACATATATTCTATAATTGATTCATTTATAAATATATATGTATATATGCAAGTGTTATAATTTCTATATGTATCAAAATTATCAATTTTTTTTATATTAAACTCACGACCAAACATGCTGGCTAGATTAGATCTTCCACGAGGAGATGTTGCAGAACAAACACCAACGTAATCAGTACAAGCAACACAAAAAGTTTATGCAGTTGAACAATCCAACAAATTCAACAAAATTTCCACTTGTTTCTTCACAGACTCCACTTCAGCTAATTTAACTTGCTCCTCATTTTGTATCTCAACCCTTACTTCAACCCTTACTTGATCTTTGATCCTTCATCGAAGCTCTTCTCGTACTTCAACCCTTACTTATCCTTCATCGTAGACATGTCTGTTTGTCGAGAACTAGAAGCCAACGAACTTCCATTAAGTTGTGTAGGTGTTACCCCTCTGCCCATACACCTAACTCTTCCATGTCGATTAAGTCTCATTGCATTGACAAATAAATCATCTTTAAATTTGTTTAATCTTTCATTTTGGAACTTGTTTCACTTGTTCTTCTAGCTCATCCTGTTCCAATTAAAGAAAAAATAATATGTATTGTCTTTATGATTAAAAATTATACAACTTTGATAAAACTTACGCATAAGTTAATTGTCTTATTATCTGCATTCTTTCCTTTTTGAATAGGTATGATATTTTTCAAAGGTTAGGGGGCAAACCACCCAAAATCAAAAGATAGGGAGAAATCTGCCCTAAGGCCCAAAGGATAAGATGTTTGTATAATTAACCCTATTCAAAATTTTGAATTACTATTGATACAATTTGTGAAAATTTCTTTTTCTTCATTAATTATTATAACAAAAATAAAATCTTACAAAATAAACTATTCATGTAATTATTAGATGATATCTTAGCAGAAAATTTCTCTATTGCAATATTGTGTTTACTCGATTAATCAGTAATACTTTTAATTTATCTTCTTATTTTGACATAGTTTAAAAGTTATATTTTTATTTATTAAGCTAAGGATTGTCATTATGTAACTAATTTTTATTTAATGTATTTAATTATAATTAATTATAAAAATATTTAAATAAAAATTATTAAATATTGGTTACGCTTTTAATTTTAGTGTAGTCTTTAAAAAATTATTACTTACACTTTTTTTATTACCGCGGGCTTTTATAAGTTTATTAATTACGCTTTTAAAAGTGTAAACAATTACTTGGATCATTGCTTACGGTTTTAGTGAGAATCGTAGTCTTTTAATAAGTTTATTAACTATACTTGTATTAGTGTAAGGGATAATGAACTATTGGTTACGGTTTAGATTTAAACCGTCGTTATTTACTATTTTATTCCTTACGCTTGTACTTTCGTAGGTAATAATCAGTTATTCCCTACGGGTTTAGTAATTACCGTAGTCTTTTATAAATTATTAAGACTACACACAGAAAACCGTAATGAAAAATTCAATGCCTACAGTTTTGCAAGTGTAGGCAAAAACCGCGTAAGGAATGAGGTTTTTTCTTGTAGTGCCGTCTTCTTTTCGACTATTTTCTATAACCTAATAATCGAATAAAAAGAACGTTATTATAATAGTGCATTTTAACTTATTTGATTGTATTCGAAGCATACGAAGTAAAAAAAAATTAAGAAATTTTTTTAATAAGTAGGTTTTTATTTATTGATTTTTTAAAGAATCAAGTAGAATTTTATTTTTGACTTTGATCAATTAGCGATAAACCAAAATTCTTTGGGTCTCCGACCCTTTTTAATGATCCCAATTTATGAGATTAATGTAGTCAAGTAGATGTTGTTACTTTAGTGAGAGTAATCATGCTAGTTCTTTACCTACAATTCAAACTATAGATTTCAATTTTAAACAATTAAAAAATAATTAGGGTGCTATAAAAAATAAGAAGTATGGCAATCGAATTTTACAAAAGAAAGTTCATTACACGTCAAATAGGTTGCGGTACACCACCATGTTATGTAACTTATTAATTCGACATAATATTAATTTAACTATAATTTTTATATTCATATTTTTAATTAGATAGGAGTTATTTCAAAAAAGAATTTTGCACCCACTTGTTTCGACTCCAATTCAAATACAAATAAATTTGAAAAAGTCTACACTGCTGAAAACTGTACCATCAATCGTCCCAAAACATTAAAAGCCAATGGAGGGTGCTACAATCGCCACGAATTCAAGCAAATAAGTTAGGTTTGGCAAAAGAAAAAAGTAATCAAAGTTAGGTAAATTAAAGCCAAAAATGTAAAGGGGGCCAAATCGCGTCAAACAAGAACTTCCTGGGCCAAAACTATAATTACACTATACTTGCATGACCAAATATACAATTTCCCCAAATCTTAATGTGCACATCTACCGATCTACACCTTTGCGACTTTCCTAGTGGTTGCATTCACACAGCCCATATCAGACAAGGCTGTCACTTTAACTAAAGACTCCTTTATTAAAAAAAAATTGAAAAAACTTATTTATTGCAACAATTATTGCCACGTTGGCCTCGTGGGACCCACCACTGCTTTCGCTTTTGTCGCTTCTGAGTTTATTATCATTTCGAAATCTCCCTACGGGCGCCACGTGTGCACTCTAGGGAATGACATCATCCGTCCGACGTGGCTGCATTAAAATCGGAAATTTATATTATCTTAAGGCTGGAAATAACAATATTAAAAAATTAATTAATGTTATTAGTTTAATAATATTGATTTGAATATGGAGGAATATGCCATCTCGGAATATTAAACCCCTCATGTGGAGTACTTTGTTTATCTTTTGCTTTAGGTGACTAAAGAAAATTAATTATTGAAAATTATGTGATCTTTTATTTAATTAATTGATTGATTAGGGTAAATAGTAATACTATATTTGGGCATTATAAGATACTTTATTTTATGGTTGGAGGGTGGTGATCTAGAGAACAAGAGATGATGCTCAGTTTGTGGATGTAAGCTGTATTGGTATTGGACTTTATAGTATTTTAATTTGGTTTTAAATTAATTTAATGAATCACTTCTATTAGACTATTACCCATATTAAATTTTAATTATATTGGATGTATGTTATGAGGTGTTTAAGACCACATCCAAGGGGTCACTTACTATTAATTAAATCTTAATTATTGCTTAGTCTTGGATGAGATTTATCATATTCTTTTGCATTTGGTTAGTGTTTGTGAATAGCAAGAAGCCCATTATAAATGGGACTTCAAATTTCATTTAGTTAAGAATATTTCAAAGATTTTCATGAGACTTCAAAAATCACAAAAGAAATTATCTTAAAGTTATTTCTAATGCTAAATTATTATTTTTGGTCACTACTAACGCTAAATTATATTATCATAGTGATAATTCCATCCCAGATATTGATCGGTACGAATTAAGATTGTGACAAGACAATCATAAAAATTCAATGACAGTATTAGTAAAATTTATGAACTAAAGTGAGTATTTCTTGAAAAAATCATATTCTAGCTAAATTTCAATGTGTATATTTGTATATATTTCCCCTTTGAAAAACATAGCATTTCTATGATACTTTTGTCTCTTGTCAGGTGACGATAATTATTTAGTCACATAATAAAAAGGGACCATAAAAATATCTGGATTATGCAATTTTTGGCCATTTGTCATAATCATTTATTTTTGAAAACCAAAAAAACAAAAATAATTTATTTTTAAATAACAAGTAGCAATATTATATCTCACCATTTAGAAGAATTACACCACCTACAAGAATAAAATAATTGTACATTTAATGATAAAGTTGGGTCCAAAATGAAAAGAATAACAAATCTTTAGACATTAATCTTTTGTTAAATCTCGATTCAACCACATTAATAATTTACTTTAATATTCTTGCCTTTTTCTTTTCCACACACACAAACACAGTAAAATATACATAAATAAATATAAATTAATTATATAATTTATAATAATGTAATAAAAAAATGCCCATGTAGTGCGACAAGCGTGTAATATGATACAGTGACTTTTATACCATACTTTAGATCTTGATATGCATTAATTTAATTATTATCCAATTTTTTATTTTATTTTACCACAAGTTGTGACATTGTTGGTCTTATCTATGGACTAGGCCCCATGATCTCCACTTATATCTGGGGAA
>JBBMKE010015817.1:0-19685 GCA_037834125.1 Lippia alba | reverse complement strand
TATGAAATGGACATCCATACATGAGCCCAAGTCTAAGCGAACGGAGACCTAAACGCACACACTAGGCTAAGCGGGGCCAAACCTGTACAGAGCGCGCAAAAATAAATAATTCAAACATGTAGAAGCAACACATGATCCAAATAAATGGAGCTTAACAAGTATATACACAAGTGGCTACAAGCCCAAAAATAGTACAAGTATTCCAATTCACCAACTTTTACATACTTCAATTCTTATACATGCCACAAATAACAAGAGTATTAAAAACAAGTACAAATGTATGCAAAAATCAACCTAGACTCGGAAGTAAGACACGACAAGACTACTTCTCCGCCTAGATCGAGAAGCTGCAACTAAAAAGTGAAGGAAGAGAGGTCAGCCTACCCACTTGACTGAGTGAAAGGGGGGTTAAACGCACACCCATGAATAAATACATATAAAACATAGCATAGATTAAAAAAGAAGGCCTATCATGAACCGAGTCGGGGCTTTACAATCAATTCGTTTCAAAAGAGATACATATATACACAAGAAATCCCAACTCGTTTCCCAATTACCATAGCCAAAAGAAACATATACCGGCGAGAACGGGAATCCTTCAACTCCATAAATTCATAAAAGCTTAATTCATTAATTCAATCCACCTCAACTTCTTGGGGATCGGGTAGCTAACCCATTTCACCCATAGGGATGCATATACACAAGGGGTAGCTAACCACGATGTGCCTTCCCCGATTATTCACCGAGGGCTCAAGATAATACGCCTTACATCTGCACATATATCTCAAATGGAAAGTGCACAGGGGTCATAAGCGGTGACCCCGATGGTCGTCCCGGGTCTCCCTTGCCCACAATCTGAGGCCCCAAAAATATAAAACCATACCGACTCTCATCTTTCAGGGCATACTGGCTAGAATCATAAGGAAACGTTCTATGATTCAAATCTAAGCTCATATATGCTCATATTTATACTATTTTCATAAAATCCAAAGGAGTTCACAAGTCAAACTCATATTTTAAACATCCGTATCTATACATAATAGCAATATAATGCATGAGGGATTTGAATTCAATTCACATAAGGCCATAGGGATTCAACTATACAAGCCTAACCCTCATCTTGAGCAAAAGAGAGAATAGAAGCGGATTGGAAGGAGTAAAGATCGCCTAGACCTCGGGTTCTTTAACTTCTAGAGGTGGAGCTGAGATAAAAAAACATAAAACTTGAGACTTAGACTCAAATATGAACCAAGTAGACGTTCGGCAATGCATATGAATGCAATGCATGCAATGAAAAGCATATATGTACCATAGAGCGCATATTGAACCATAACTCGGAGTTTCGTATATAAAATCATAAAAAATTCTAACACATTCAAGTTAACACATATATAATCATATTAGAACATTTAGGAGTCATATGGGGGTGGGAAACATGCATAGAAGCCAAAAGAAACGAAGAAATGACGAAAGAAAGCGACCGGGGCTGCTGGATCAAACCAACGGTTGTTGGTTTCCTCTTCTTCATTTCCAACGACCATTGATTCTATGCAGTAGCACCTTACTATGCACTACTGTTCCAACAACCGTTGGAACCAAGGAAGAAAATTCCTACCGCCGTTGATCCTTTGCAGCGGCCAAAACCCTATTTTTCATGAAATTTCGGCCAAAAACAACACCAAGGCATGCTTAAAACACTCCAAATCCAATCCAAACTCATGCATAAACATCATAACAAGGTCAAGATCATATTAGACATCATATACCATCGAGGGAACACGAGATCACACGCAAATTCTCAACGAAACATCCAAATGCGCAAATAAGGGCTCAACTGGCAAGGTTGTATTCAAAGTGGCCAAAATGAAATCAAAACTCAACAAGAATAAACCAAGGTATTCAAAACTCATCTCTAACACATAGTAGCATCCACAAACACAAGTTGGGGTGAAGGGGTCAAAGTGATCAATCAATTCTCCAAGCTAAAACTCAACATTCATGCTTCATTCCATTATATATGCACATATAATACACAAAGGAAGCCAAAAACCAAGAATCCATAAAATTCCCCAAAAACCCACATTCACCATTAATGCATCAACTTTCCATCTCAACCACCAAGACATGAGATCCATAAATATTCAAGGAAATAGCAATCAATACACCTATATATACATATGAATGCAACAAAACCCAAAGAAATGCATCATACCAATAAGTGCCATCAAACCCTCCTAATTCAAGCCATACTCAAACTCAACTATCCTAACATATAATTCATGAAATATGCACATAAGTGAAGTCACCAAGTCACAAGGAATTCAAAAATATGCATACCAAGAAGAGAAATGCAAGAAATGGAAGTCTTGAGTTTGGGGCTTGGAGCAACAATGGAGGAACTGGAGTTTGGCTTCTTTTTCCTTTCTTTCTTGGTTTTGTGCATGGGAGTGGGAGAGAGTGAAGAGGGATTGCTGCAACTTGGGTGAAGAAAGGGGAAAATTCTCCAGAAAGTATGGGCAAGGGGTCCCACCAAGTGATATATGGGTCAAAACAAGATTAGAAAAATACGTGGTTAATTTCAATGAGTCCCATTCATCGAATCGAATGCAATGAAGGTGTCAGGACTCGATTTCGAGTTCCTAGCTCAAGAAACGTCCTAAGGACTCAAAAGGTCTTAATTACCGAATGACCCCAAAACATTCGCAAAGCATATAATTGAGTCCAAAACTAATTACACTAAGGCCCAAAACAAGTTTAAATCATGCAAAAAGGTCCACAACTCATACAATTCAAATTAGGCATGCTCGGGAAACGAGGTCATGAAAATATAAATTACGCGATTAACATATAATTCAAATAATCATATAGTTCAAATTGATCAAATTATTCAAATAAGAATATAAATATGACTGTAACACGTCAATTAAATATGAAAATAAATGCAAAAATGATAATTAAACTCACACGTGGTACAAACCTGTACGTGTGAAAAGTCGGGGTGTCACAACCTCCCCCCTTAAAAAGGACTTATCCTCAAGTCCGGTTCGAGGCTTCAAACAACTCTGGATACAAATCTCTCATCTTCTCCTCCATTTCCTAAGTCTACCCTTTGGACTTTTGATCTTTCCAAAGAACTCTAACCAAGGGGATCCTCTTGTTTTCTCAGCTCTTGAACCTTCCGGTCTTGGATTGCCACCGGATGCCTAATGATCGCCAAGTCCGGTTCCAATTGCACATCTTCAATCGGTAGAATAGTTGCCTCATTGGGATAGTACGTGCAAACCTGTGAGATGTGAAACACGTTGTGAATCCTGGTTAAACTTGGCGGCAAATCCAATCTGTACGCCGTTTCCCCGATTCTTTCCAAGATCTCAAAGGGGCCTAGAAATCACGGGTTAAGCTTTTCTCCTCTTCCAATTCAAGAGAAGCCCTTCCTTGGAGACGCTTTGAGGAAAACCTTGTCTTCGACTTCAAACTCTAACAACCTCCTTCTCTTATTGGCGTAACTCTTTTGACGAGATTGGGCGGCTTTCATCCTTTGTTAGATTTTCTTGACCTTCTCAATTATGTCCTCAAAGGTTTCCTTGGGCTCGGCCCTTTTCAGCTTATCCTCCTCGATCCATTTCCAATCTTCAATGTCCTAAAATAGCGGAGATCGACACTTTCTTCCATAGAGAGCCTTGTAGGCAGCCATCTTAATTGAGGCCTGATAGTTGTTGTTGTAGGAAAACTCTATCAAAGGTAGATACTCGTCCCACTTATCACCGAAATCCAAAACACACACCCTTAGAAGATCCTCCAAGTATTGAATCAACCTATCGGATTGCCCGTCCGTTTTAGGATGAAAGGCGGTGCTAAACTTGAGCTTCGTGTTCAACTGTTTCTGAAGATTCTGCCAGAAAATCGAGGTAAACCACGGATCTCTGTCCGAAACTATACTAGACGGAACTCCATGAAGTTTCACAATTTCCCGAATATACAACTCGGCTAGTATAGGCACCTTTTCGGACATTCTTACCTTGAGGAAATGGGTGGATTTGTAAACCGGTCGACAATCACCCATATTCCATCGTATCCTCCTTTGACTCTTGGCAAGCTGGACATGAAGTCCATCGTCACTTGCTCCCACTTCCACTTGGGAATAGGAAGTGGTTGGAGGGTTCCTCCCAGTTTCTGAAGCTCGGTCTTAACCCTTTGGCACGTTAGACATCGCTTCACAAAGTTCGCGACGTCCCTTTTCATGCCATTCCACTAAAACTTTTCCCTTAAGTCCCGGTACATTTTGGTACCTCCTGGATGGATAGAGTACCCTGAGCGATGTGCCTCCTCAAGTATAATCCGCTTAAGTTCTTTCGGGACACATACTCTCGCTCCAAATCTCAACAATCCCATATCATCTACCTTAAAATCTTGACTTCGGATTACGTCCTGCATGAATAAGTAATTCCTGAATTTCTAGATCCGTAGACTGAGCTTCCAACAACTGTTTTTCAAATCCAGCACCACAGTGAGATTAGCTAACCAAGTTCCCATCCAAAGTAAATCCAAACCCGAACTCGAACTAGAAGTCCCGACTTCCAAATTACTCACACCGGCCTTTCTGCTTAAAGCATCGGCGACCACGTTGGCTTTACCGGGGTGGTACTGGATCTTACAATCATAATACTCTAGTAACTCCACCCAACGCCTCTGTCTCATGTTCAAGTCTTTTTGAGAAAAGAGGTATTTGAGGCTTTGGTGATCGGTAAAGACCTCAAAAGTTGCGCCGTAGAGATAGTGTCGCCACTTCACCAACACAAACACAACGGCGACCAACTCTAAGTCGTGGGTAGGGTAATTCTTCTCATGCTCCTTCAATTTTCTCAAAGTATAAGCTACCACTCTACCATTCTGCATCAAAACACACCCGAGTTCTTCTTTGGAAGCATCTGTGTACACTGCATAACCTTCGGTACCCTCGGGTAGAGTAAGAACCGGTACCGACATCAATCCCTCCTTCAAAGTCTGAAAACTGGCCTCGCACTTATCATCCCACTCAAACGACACATCTTTCTTAGTTAACTGTGTTAATGGGGTGGCAATCTTAGAGAAGTCCTTAACGAACCTGCGATAATACCCCGCTAACCCCAGAAAACTTCGAATTTCTGATGCATTTTTCGGCCGTTCCCAATGAAGCACGGTTTTAATCTTGGATGGATCGACTTCGATTCCATTGCCTGAGATAACATGACCTAGAAATACGAATCTGTCAATCCAGAACTCACACTTGCTAAATTTGGTATACAACTTGTGTTCTCTAATAGTTTCCAAGACGATTCTCGAGTGCTGTGCATGCTCTTCAGCGGACCTCGAATACACCAAGATGTCGTCTATGAAATCCACCACGAACTTGTCTAGATAAGGCCTGAACACTTGGTGTATCATGTCCATAAACACATCTGGGGCATTTGTTAACCCAAAAGGCATCACCACGAATTCAAAATGCCCATACCGAGTATTGAACTCGGTCTTCGGTATATCTTCCTCCCGAATACGCAACTGATAGTAACTCTGCCTCAAATCTAACTTGGAGTAAACCCGGGAACCTTGTAACAAGTCAAACAACTCCTCGATGTGAGGCAAAGGGTATTTGTTCTTCACGGTCATCCGATTCAATTCGCGGTAGTCAATGCACATCCGCAACGTTCCATCTTTCTTTTTCACAAACAGAATGGGAGCACCCCACGGAGAAATGCTGGGGCGAATGTACCCGCAAGCTAGAAGTTCATCAAGCTGCGACTTCAACTCCTTTAACTCAGCAGGAGCCATCCTATAGGGAGTCTTGGAAAACGGCTTTGCTCCGGGATAGAGGTCTATCACAAACTTGATGTCCCTGTTAGGAGGTAAGGAACCTAAATTCTCAGGGAAAACATCGGCGAACTCCTTCACAACCTCCGTCTCCTGATGTTTGGCCTGATCCTTCAGTTTGTTCAGAAGATAGGCCACAAAACCTGTTGCACCGTCCTGGACCAACTTACTAGCCTCAACAAATGAGATAAATGGGCTCGCCTTCAACCTTTCGCCCGTGAATACCACAGAACCCAACAAGACCTTCTTCTCTCGACAATCCATCAAAGCCCGGTGGTTGAACAACCAATCCATGCCCAGAATTACTCCATAACTTTGCATCGATATCTCCACCAACTCGGCCAAAAAGACACGACCTTCGAAGATCACCGAACACTCCCAATACACTCAATAAGTAATTAAACTTCCCCCGAGAGGGGAACTCACTACATAGTCCTGCGCAGTCAAAGTAACAGACAAGCACAAAGAGCAAGCAAGATCCCAAAAAATAAAGGAGTGCGATGCCCCAGTATCGAAAAGTGCATGAAATGTTGTGCCATGTATGCTTATGGTACCTTTAATGACGGTATTCGGGTTCACATCTGCAAATTCTTCTTCCTCGCCCCCGAGTGCGTATGCCCGTGCTTGTATTGCGGGTCTTTGATTTCCCGTGGGCTTGTCCTTGCCTCCTATTCTTCTGGCATTGGCTAACCATGTGGTCCGTTGCTCCGCAACCATAACATTTCTTGTGCAGTTTAAAACATTTCTCGATTTCATGATCCCCTTACAATAACGACATTGAATTTGAGGGGGAGTCGATAATGCTAGGGGCAGAGCTTGTCCCGTGGGGTGGGGTTGCTTTTATTGTGGTTTCGCCGGTGGTAGTGCTTGTTGTGCCGGCCTTTTCCCAAATTTATTATATCCCGAGCTAGATCCTTGCCCGGAATGTGAAACTTTCCTCCTTGTCACAACTCGGTCCTCGACCTTCAATGCTTTCTTGGTGGCGAGCGCCCAAGTGTCCGTATCGACCGCTTCTAAAGCATCTTGCATGTCTTGCCTCAAGCCACGGATGAATTGGAGAGCTTTATGACGGTCACGTTGGCTATGTTGGGGGCTTATTAGGAGAGATACTCATATTCATTAATATACTCGATTACGGTCTTCGATCCTTGCCTCAAATTTATGAATTCTGGAAGACGTCGATCTCTAGCGGTGATGGGGATGTACTTGTTCCGAAATTCTCTCAAAAATGTTTCCCAATTTATCTCCTCCCCGATGGCTTCCAATCGGGTTCTAGCACTAGTCCACCAAGCATAGGCTTGACCCTGCATCATCGTAAGTGTACACCTCGCCTTTTTGATTAATCCATACGGAATTAACTCCCAAATCCTTGAAATCTATATTAACCACTCCTCCGCCTGTATATCATTCCCACCCATGAAAATCGGTGGGTTTTGATTCTTAAATTCCTGAAGAATATTCATTAGAAGACCTCCTCCGTTATTATTTCCAACGGGTTGGGCATTGGCACGTTCTTGTGCCCTTTGATCCAAATAAGGAGCAAGTCGTTCCATAAAATCCCTCGGATCATGTTGTGGAGGTGACAGTGGTGGATAATTATCCTCTTGGCTGGGGGAGTGATCCCAATGATGTCGGGGCTCTGGGGTTCTATCACGGCGGTGGTGATGTCATGGAGGCATGATTTCCTACAAAATCAAACAATTCAAGTATATATGCGTGTCGGTTGGCTCATGTTCATGTACACAATAAAGAGCAATAAAGGCAAATAACTCACATAAATGCACATAACCACATTGTCCTAAGCCGAAAGACCTAGACTCACCAGGCATGACACTAGAGCTCCAGTTTTGCAATCGAAAGCTCTGATACCACTTTAAGGATGTGACGCCTGAGCATCGGCTGCCCACATCCCCCGCACCTAGACCCAAACTCACATAGGAAATGGACGTCCACACATGAGCCCAAGTCTAAGCGAATGGAGACATAAATGCACACGCTAGGCTAAGAGGAGCTAAACCGGTACAGAGCGTGCAAAATAAATAATACAAACATGCGGAGGCAACACAGGACCCAAAAAGGAGATAACATATATATACGCAACGGCTACAAGTCCAAAAATAATACAAGTATTCAAGTCTCCAACATAATATATACTTCAATTCTTATACATGCCAAAATATAAAAGAGTATTCAAAAGTAAGTACAAATGTATGCAACTCGACCTAGACTCGGAAGTAAGACACGACAAGATGACTTCCCCACCTAGCTCGAGAACCTGCAGCTAAAGAGTGAAGAAAGAGGGGCCAGTCTACCCACTAAACTGAGTGAGGGGGCTAAATGCACACCTACATGAATACATATATAAGGCATAGCATAGATTCAAAGGAGGCCTATCATGAATCGAGACGGGGTTTTGCACACCAAAGCCATTTCTAAAAAGATACATATATGTACATAAGTAATCTCAACTCATTTTACAATTACCATAATAAAAGAAACATAAACCCGGCGAGAACGGGTATCCCCAACTTCATAAATTTATAAAAGCTTAAATCATAATTCAAACCACCTCCACTTCTTGGTGATCGGGAAGCTATCCCTTTTCACCTATAGGGATTCATATACACACGGGGTAACTATCCCATGATGTGCCTTCCCCGGTTATTCACCGAGGGCTCAAGATAATAAGCCTTACAACCACAAGCATATCTCAAATGGAAAGTGCACAGGGGTCATAACCGGCGATCCCGATGGTCGTCTTGGGTCGCCCTTACCCACAATCCGAGGGCCCAAAATCATAAAACCATACTCATTCCCATCTTTCAGGGTATATTCGCTAGAATCATAAGGAAACGTACAAGGATTCAAATCAAAACTCATATATGCTCATATTTATACCATTTTCATAAAATCCAAAGGAGTTCACAAATCAATCTCATATTATAAACACTCATATCTATACATAATAGCAATATAACGCATGCGGGATTCGAATTCAATTCACATAAAGGCCATAGGATTCATCTATACAAACCTAACCCTCACTTTGAAACAAAAGAGATCGGAAACGGAACGGAGAGAGAGCAAAGACCGCCTAGATCTCAGGTTCTTTAACTTTTGGAGGTGGATCTGAGACAAAGAAACACAAACCCGAGACTTAGACTTAATTATGAACCAATCAGACGCTCGACAATGCTCATGAATGCAATGAAATGCATAAACGTACCATAAAACGCATAATGAACCATATCTCGAATATATGCATACAAAATCATATGAAATTCGAATACATTCAAGTTAACACACCTATAATCATGTCAAAACATCTTAGGAATCATATTGGGGGTGGGAAACATGCATAGAAGTCATAAGAAGCGAAGAAACGATGAAAGAAAGCGACCGGAGGGCTTGGACTAAACCAACGGCCGTTGGTTCTTCTCCTTTATTTCCAACGGCCATTGATCATTTACAGTAGCATCCTACTGTTCAGGATCATTGCAACAGCTGTTGGAAACTAAGAACAAAATCCCAACGGTCGTTGATACACTCCAGCGTCCCAAAACCTTATTTTTCATGCAATCCGGCTAAAAACAACACTTAGGCATGCTTAAACACTTCAAATCCAATCCAACTCATGTATAAACATCATAACATAATCATAAACATATAAGACATCAAATTTCATCAAAGGATCAAGATTTCATATGAGAAAATCCAACGAGACAATCAAATACGCACATAAGGGCCTCAACCGGCAAGGTTGTAATCAAAATGGCCTAAAAGCATTCAAAACTCAATTCCAAAACACCAAGATAATCAAAACTCACCAAGAACTCAATATAGCACTCAAAATCATGTTAGGGGTGAAGGGATCCAAGTGATCTTGCCAAATTCCAAGCCAAAACTCATCAATCATGTATCAAAACATCATATATGCACATATCTCACTCATTTGAAGTCATAAACTAAGTTTTCAAGCAAAACACCACAAACCCACAATCACCATTAATGCAACAACTCCCCAACTCAACCACCAAGTCATGGATTTGATAAATAACCAAGGGGATAACATTCAATACCTCCATATATGTATAAAAGTGCAACAAAAGCCATAGAGATGCATCATACCATCATATGCCCAAAACCCTTCAAATTCATGCCATATTCAATCCCATAAATCCCAACATGTAATCCATTAAATGAATGCATAATTAAGGTCACATGAACACAAGAAATTAAAAAATAAGCTTACCAAGAAGAGAAAACAAGAAAAGGAAGACTTGAGCTTGGAGGGGGAAGCTTCGATGGAGTTTGGAAGCGTGGGCTTCTTTTCTTCTTCTTTCTTGGGTGAAAAATGTAGGGGAAGGGAATGAGAGAGAGAGATAGAGAGATTGCTGCAAAGTTTAAGAAAAAAGGGAGAAAAATCTCCCAAGGCATGGGTCAATGGGTCCCATAAAATGTATTTTGTATGTAAGTGTATACGTGTCTATATAGGGGTCGAGACATGGTCGGAAGAATACGTGGTTAATGTCATTGAATCCATTCATCAAATGGAACACAATAAAGGTGTCGGAACTCGAATTCGAGTTCCCTATCTCAAGAAAAGACCTAAGGACTCAAAAGGTCATAATTACCAAATGACCCCCAAAACATTTAAAAAGCGTACAATTGAGTCCAAAACTAATTACACTAAGGCCCAAAACAAGTTTAAAACATGCAAAAAGGTCCAAAGCTCATATAAATCACGTTAAGCATGCTCGAGAATCAAAATCACAAAAATTCAATTTGCATGTCTAAATGAAATTTAAATAATCAAATAGTTCAAATTGTTCAAGTTGATCAAGTAAGCATATAAATATGAATGTAATGCATCAATTAATTATGAAATTAAATGCAAAACAATAATTAAACTCACACGTGGTACAAACCTGTACGTCTGAAAAGTTGGGGCGTCACACACCACCTCGATTTCCTCAAACTTAGCTTGATCTTTCGGCTTATTTAGGAGGTAAGCGATAAATCCGGTAGCTTCATCCCTCAAAAATTTATGAGCTTCGGTAAAAGACAAAAGTGGCACCAATTTCGAACCTACACCCACAATTACTTCCTCCCAGTTCGCAAAACAATCAACAATGACCCGATGTTTGTGCAACCAATCCATACTCAAGATGACCCATACTTCGACATTGGCATAATAATGAAATCCGTAGAATACTCCCTTCCATCCAACTTCACCTTACGTTCCCGGACCACCCTATCTATTTCAAGTTTTTCCGCGAGCCGGGAACTAACCAAATAACAAGTATCCAAAGAAAGAGCAGACAAGTACATAGAAGCACATAGATCACGAGATAAAAAGGAATGCGTTGCACCAGGGCCATATAATGCATGAATGCTCATGTTATGAATGCAAATGGTACCTTCCACCATGGCGTTGGGGTCGGCCTCGACATCTTGCCCCTCACCCTCAAGGGCGTACGCACGGGCTTGAATTATAGACCATTGTGCTCCCGCGTAGAATCCCGACTTTTTATGGGGGCATATGTTCGCCATATGATCTCCCTTTTCGCAAATAAGAGATTGACCCAACCTTTTCTGGCAATTGTTGTAAGTGTGGGTCGGCCCTCTACAATACAAGCATGGGGATTGATCTTGTCGGTCCTTGTTCGGAGCCGATAGTGCCGGTGGTGCTTGAGGAGCCGTTCTTCCATTTTGGGGCTTCTTGAATGGACCCTTTTGAGGTGTAGAAGTTTACCCCATTGGCCTCTTGCCCGATCCCGAGCTTTGGCTCACAATCGGTCCAGCGACCGGATCTTTCTTTCTATACTCCTCTTCTTGCCCCAAAGCCCGTTGAACCGTATCCACGAAGGAGACATAATTGTGCCCTGCTTACCCATGCCGCAAGTCTTATCTCAACCCCGAAATAAACTTATTGGCTTTCCTCTTCTCATCTCGGGGGATGTGGGGAGCATATTTCCCGAGCCGGTTGAATATGGTGAGATATTGGGCCATGGTCCGATTTTATTATTTAAGCTCCATGTATTCTTATTCCTTCCTTTCCTGCAAAACCTCGGGCATAAACGAGTCTCTAAACTCCCTCTTGAATACCTCCCAAGTCACTTCCTGTAGCACCCTGAAGGGGGCCACAACCCCGCACCGTCGTACTTCTCAGGTGGATAGTAGACCTAACACCCAAGAAGCACGACGGTGAACGGACGATACAGTACAAGATCAGAGTACTAAAAAAAAAACATTGCAGCGGAATTTTGAGAAATTTAAAACTTTCAAAACATGAATTAGGAGACACAAGACGCTAGTAACCATGTACATGGACTATACAAGAACTAAGTATTGAAAGAGATATTTCAATAGAGTGTCGAGGGAAGTAAAACAATTGAAAACAAGTAACAAGGATACCGAAGACTAGATCGAGTATTACCTAATGGAATAATACATTATTATTAAGAGCGTGGTATACTAGATAGTTCAGAAGATCCTGACCAAAAGAGTACAACAAGGGATTTCCTAGACTTCAAGATACCAGCCAACAAGCTATTACTGAACCTGAAACCATGAGGTCAGAAAACAGGGCAGAGGTATTAGTCAAAAGGACTAAGTGAGGTGATATTAAATAGATAGAAGTATGAAACAATATTTTAACGATTTTCGGAGAGCTTGTTTTAAACTTCATTTGGAAACAGGATTTTTCTTCAATCACACACAAGCACATGTAACAGAGTTTAGGTTCATACACATTTTCGAGAAAAGAATAGGATATCAGAGGTATTTTCGAAAGTATGAACCATCCTTTCAAAACTTGTATTGCCCGCAAGCTAGGCATCATCTCCCCTTTACTCCTCAAAATCATTTAACAGAATTGGCATTGAGACCAATTAAGGACTCGATACCCATGTAACATGCACCAACCTTCTTCCAGTGTCGCGCCCAGGGAGCTACCCCGCGGTGACGTAAACATGTATGGGAGGAATAATCGCTACTCCCGCCCTTCAATGTGGAATAACCAACCTCCGATTAAACCATCATTAAGGGGTATATGACGGTCAGTGTCATAGTAGCCATTGGCGCACACCTCCTGGTCTACTACTTAACTATACCGTCGGGGCCCAACAGAACAGTATATCCGAAGCTTGCATTTTCAAAGTATTCAGAAGTGCCAAAGCACACAGGACTCAGAAAGCAGAACTTTAACCAAGATTATAGCCAGTATTGGGATATCATAACTAAAAGCAGAATCCTTAAACTGAAAACGTTTTCCGAAAGAAAATTGTTTGTTTTGAAACAAAACAGAAATCTTAGAACCAAGGGTGGTTTTGAAATCATTAATATACATACGTATTTTCATGGTTCCAATCACTACTAGAAAAATAGTCTTTAACGACGCTCTAATATGACGCTTTTCAAAAGGCGTCACAATAGATCGCCTGTTGTGACGCTTTTTGTATATTCATTTTATTAGATTTTTTGTAGTATATTTATTAAATTATTTATCAACTAAAGTGATAATATTAAGACACTTTTATATGAGGCGTCACAATATAATGGGGTTATTCTGACGCTCTTAATAAAGCGTCTTAATACATTATATTTATTATGACACTTTTACAAAAGTGTCACTAATATTTTTTTTAAAACAATCTCATACAAGATTAGATAAAATTTTGGCGCTTTCTCAAAAAATTGAGGGAAAACTTTGTGGTGATATTCTCAAGAAAAATTAATTAAGTGAAAAAAGGGAGAAGAAATATTATGCTTTTCAAGTTTTAGATGCTTAGGTTATTCACTTATTCTCCAAAAATCGACGAGTTGTCGAGAGATAAGAAACCCTTCTTCGGAACAAAAATCACCGGAGAAGAAACCCTTCGTCGGGATCGGACTGAAGTTTCAGGTACTGTCAGCTGACTTTCTAATCTTGCAGTGTAAATTTCTCATAAATTTCTTGTTCTTCTTCAGTCGATGGCATCGTGAGACGAGGAATACAATCAGAATAGGCAATGCGATGTAAAACAAATGGGTTTAAAATTCAGGGTTTCTTCTCCACTGCGATAAACACTGCCCAAGACGACGAGGAGCATTAACATAGCCCATATTGTATACACAATTGCAGAAGCAGTTGAAAGTTATGGAAGATGAAAGTGTGGCAACAGTGAATTTGAAGCTGGTGGCAGCCCGCGACATGTCTTCCGGTTTAAATCTATCTCAGATTTTCTAAGGTCCTTTTTACTTTGGATTTCGATTCCCTTCGTCCTGATTCCGTGAATTTTGTTACTATGACTAATTACTTTTTTCTTGTAAGGTTTAAGTTTCATTGGCTATATGTTTTCTGCCTATTTTGTTTTGTTTCTCATTCGATTTTGATGCAAAAGTTATTTGCTATTTTTTCCATTCACTGTTCTTTATGCTTTTCTATCATCCGGTAGTTTTCTCTGCTGGGTTGATCATTTTAAGGATTCTTGTTCCTCATAATTTCTTGATTTTATAGTCGTTAGGCTTAGGAATTATCTATTTGTTTGGAGCTTAGGCAGCTCAGAAGTAGCAATTGGTAATGCTGAATGGGATAAGTATTGGTACAAGAAGCTTATTCAGTCATGTTGATTCTGCCTGATACATACCTATAGCATTCTCAGTAGTTAGAAATGCTTAACTTGCTAAGACCTCACAAACAGGTCAAATGATGAAGAGTAATTTCCTATGTCCTTCATGTTGATTTTGATTTTGGTGTAATTTTGTTTTTATCCTTTATTGGGCATAAGGAATATGGTTTTTGGTGTATTGCTGAATACTTGGTGAATAAGAATGGTTTTAGTGCAGATTGTTTTCTGAAAATACTGGAAAAGAACTATCAAGCTGTTGTTCAGATTAAGTGGATAATTATTCCACTAATGAGAAAAACTATCAGAATAATACAAATCTGGTATGGTTATGATATGTGTGTTACTCAAGGGAGAAAATGCGGATATAATATTATGATTTTTGGAGAGTTCTAATTTGTAATTCTTCTTTGCTCTTCGATTTTGCGATTCTCCTTTTGTTCTAGTATTTTGGATGGATCTATTTTTGAGTTCCTTTTTTAGTGATGGGATTTTTGTGGATTTGATTATTAGTTCTCGTAGTAAAGAAGAGAAGATCGTTCGTTTGTTAGAGTTGGGTACGACTCGAATCTGATTCTTTTGCTTTTTCGTGATTCTGGACTTCAGGAGATATTCCTGCAGCTACGGGGAGGATGTAGATATCGCTGTGGAAGCTGATCGTAAAGCATTTTTCAGAAATGGGCGCAAAGATTGATCCTCTGCCACTGGAGCCCATCGTGCATAGTATTCATGAGCCATTGCTGTAAAGGTTTATTAATTAATTAAATTTACTGATTCAGTCTCTGTGTTACTTAATTTGCTCCATAAATGTTAGGTTCCTTTCTTAAGTTGTACACTTGTATATATTATTCATTTACCTAATTTTGGGGTTTCTCCAAGTAGTATCTTCTCGTGTGGATAGCAAGTTGTTATTTCTTTGTTAAGGCACACTTGGGATCACAGTTATTGCATTTGAGTTAAGATATTGGATTGAGTAATAATTTCTAAAATCTCAAAAGTTTACCTGATTCCCAAGTAACGATGGGCTGACTAAGATTGTCGTTGAGTATTTGGAATATGAAAAGAATAGAGATTCTAGCAACCCCACTGACTGAACAACACATTTAAGTGGAAGAGGAAGCTTATGCCATTCTTCTCAAGTCATTTGTAAATAAGTTCATCATACTTGAGTGCAGCCATAGTTCAACTTGTGGAGCAGTTACATGCTCGTCAGACACACAGGATACAAAATTTTTTTCAATTTGTTTTTGGATTCAAAATTTGCTGAATTCTATCTGTGTTGACATCTGCTCATTTTTGGATTCAAATTGAAGTTGTTTATTAACTGTGCGTTAGAATGATTATCTTGTTGATTTCAAGTTTTAGGATTTTGCTTCTTTGATGACAGTACATTTGGAGTTATAACTTTAGGATTGGTAATTTGGTATTTCCCTTATTCTTATTATGGTAGAAAATGTTAGTTTGATCCAGTATTCAGGAATTTAAATGAAATTTTTAAAATTGATCTTGATTTTAAGAAAAATCTGATTTTGTTATCTCAATTAGAGAAGCATTTTGTTGGTTAATTGTTTGTGTCAGTTGGATTTTAAACATGGAAACCAATATTTGTTGGTTATCTGGAGGAGTTAGACAAGAGCTTCTCTACCCTCTGTGAGTACCCATTCGACCTGGAGTATTTAAGTTGTATCTTTTTATTTTTATTTATTTTTATTTTTTATATTGGGCTTGTATGAGTGTGCTTATGTCTGTCCTTGAATGCATATATCAAAATTTCTAACATTTTCTTATTTCCAACAAAAGAGAAGGAGAGAAGAATCTCGTATATCTTTGACAAATCTTCTAAAAGATGAATGATATTCAAATTGTAATTTTCTTACCTCTGATCTTTCTTTCCTTCATTTGCTTCCTAGATTTCTGACATGACAAACTTATATTATTCTTTTTGTTGCCTTCTTAGACAGGTTCAATTCTTGTTTCTGATCAAGCTCCAAATCTAAAGTTGTCCTCACCTGGAAGGTAACTACATTCTGTCAATAACAATATTATGGATAGGATATGATTGAGAGTTGCTTACTTCATCTGTGGAATTGTGTTGCTTTTGAGAATGCAGTTTATACTCTTGCTGATTTTCTGAGCTATTTTGTTGCTTGTTCTGTAGTTAATCAATCATAATGATGCAAAAATAAGAGAATTGTTGCATTTTTTGGCTGTTTTGAACCATTAATTCTGCTACTTTTCCGATCGAAGAATTTCTGTAAGAATTTCTATTTTTTTTATTGTATTTCCTGTTAAGTTAGTTCCTATTACTTGTTAATTTTGTTCAGTAGTACTTGTGAATATATGAAAGTGGTATAGATAAATGAAATGATTAGTATGAAGAAGGGATGTGAGAAGAAATTAGGCACGCATGGTGTACAAATCGACAAAAGATGTACAAGAGAAATGGTCTAAAAGTTGTATTAGATATATATGACTTGCTGATATACATTAACTTTTTATGGTTTAATATCTAATTCAATACAATATTGATGAGCTGAATTTTGTTATCCTGTTATTTATCATAAATCAATGATCACAAAAGTTGGAGGCCTTTATGTGGTTATAAACTTGTAATGGATCCGTTCGTGTGTTGCTTATGTGGCTATCAGCTATGCCACATTGATTTATATACACTTTCATTTTGTGACCTTTATGCAGTTTTTTGTCCAATTCGTGCAGTTTATGCAGTAATTAAAATTATGAAGTTGTTTGTTTTATTAAAGCAATTGTGTGAGTGAAGTTTTTTGTTTTATGTTCTTTGTTTGCAATTTGCAGAGACTAAATGGAATTTGTATACATTTTGACTAAATTGTATAGGTTGGATCAAGAGTGTTATTAAAAAGTGTGTGTGATTCATAAAAACCCATGGCGATTGGTTTTCTTCAAAGTTTAGATCCACCGGAAAGAGTTGGACAAGTATTGTTGGGAAACAATTGGTATGAGGTGGTCAGTGTTGCAGTGGAAGTTCATGAAGATCTAATTCGACCTACATCACATTTCAAAAGAACTGGTGATGCAATTGGGGATGTGGTTACATGGCAAAAAAAATGGTAATGATCATTCATTAGCTTTAAGAAATTTTCTTTTTCACCTATTTAATATTGACTACAATAATGAATTTTTTATACAGGTTGTTATGGCCCATGACAATGGATTTTGATTACAAGTTACACGACTTGCATTTGGTTTGTTTAAGTTTAGTGCAGAATCTCGCTAAGTATTGTAAGTGGTAGTGATACTCAACTTTTTATTATTTTTGTTGCACTATATTATATATTAGGTACAAATTGTAATTAATATTATTTTGGATTGGAATTTTGTCAATATATTGACATTATATTTTTTGTTTTGGTTTATTTAATGATGTTGTTATTTGGATTTGTTGTTGAAACCAAATTAATGGAATAAATTTATAATAAAAAGTGTAAACATGGTTTTAATATTAATATTAATTATATTAGTACCTTTTTTGCGACGGAAAAAATAGGTCACAAATACATAATATTGAGATGCTTTATATCGCAATAATATATGTTATTATGACGCTTTGTTCTGTCTTCATAGATCTTTTAATGATGCTTTTTGCGTCTTTATATAATTATAGCGATGCTTATAAATGTCTCATTAATAGTTAGTTGGGGTAGTTGAATACATTATATATGACGCTCGAAAGCGTCACAACATCATGTCTTTCATGACACCTTAAAGCATCATAATAGCGCATTTTTTGCAACGCTTTAAGCGTCACAATAAGATAATGCCACGCCTACCTACGTGACGCTTTTAGTCAGCGTCACAAAATCAAAAGCGTCGTGAAAACCCCTTTTCATGACGCTTTCAGGCGTCGCAAAAGGCTATTTTTCTAGTAGTGAATTGAAACAATTTAAACCTCACCTTTTATTTAGGTAGACTAGTGCTCGACTGAAAACAGGGTTTACTCAATACCCTGCGAATCCCAGATTTCAATATTTTCTCCTGTAAGTGACACACTATTATGAGCTTAGGGAACTAAGTCTGAATCATGATCACGGAGATGCGATTAAGTGATAAAATTCACGTAACGAATCATAAGATTAACAAGAGAGCGTGAAATTCAGGCACAAAGTATCCCTTTTTGAAGAAATGGTCTGAATAAATAATTAGTTTCAATTGAAGACAGTATAATCTTAGGGTCTTAGAATAACCCTAATTAGAAAAGCGACTTTCAACTTTAATGCTTAATTTGATCCCCGATTTTGAGAATTTTCGAAAACGGCTTTAACCGTTGAATTTGTCTCGTCAAAACGGTTCAATTGGTATAAGGTAAAGGTCAACTGGTGAACAGTAAAAGGTCAGCAGATGAACAGTACCGTTGTATTTCTCAAGTAACTAGGAAATCCTAACTCTCAAGATATACTTCGGCGAACGGACGTTCTTAGCGATAAACAGAGCTTTGAATGTAACCCAAGCAGCGGAAAATCATAATATTTGAAAACTTTTTAAGAAAACATGCATGCAACATGATTCACCACATGTAAGAGTAATTCACACATAAACATATAATTACATAAGCATTAAACTGATTAAGTTTAAGATAAGAATAGCAGCCAGACAAGTATATAAGCATTTCGAGTATAAACTAGACCGGGTTTCAAGTATGTGATAATGCAACCAATAACATGTAGGACAACTGGAAATAATTTACAATCCGGATAGACCACAACACTTCATATAGCTTCAAGATACCTCTAAGAAGCGGTCGGCTGCGATCCTGAAACCATGAGGTCAGAAAATGGGCCGAGGTATTAGTCAATAGGACTAAGTGAGGTAATATTAAATTGAAAGAAGTATGAAGTAAAACTTTTAAAGATTTTCGAAGAACTTATTCTAAGTTTTATTTGGAACAGGATTTTCTTTCAAGCACACACAAGCGTATGTATCCGAGTTCAGGTTCATACAAGTTTTCGAGAAAAGAATAAGATATAAGATGTAGTTTTCCGAAAGTATGAACCATTATTTCAAAACTTGTATTGCCCGCAAGCTAGGCCTTTTCAACCCCTTACACCTTAAAATCATTTAACAGAATTGGTATCGAGACCAATTAAGGACTCGACACCCATGTAACATGCACCACCCTCCTTCCAGTGTCGCGCCCAGGGAGCTACCCCGCGGTGACGTAAACATGTATGGGAGGAATAATCGCTACTCCCG
>JBBMKE010015422.1:0-19715 GCA_037834125.1 Lippia alba | reverse complement strand
ATGAACAAAATAGGTCTGGCTCCTGCACCACACGCACTATACATTTGCCACTATCAAGATCAATCTCAATGATTTCTAGTACAGTTTCCTCGCCAGCTTCAACGACTTCATCCTGAAAGAAGAGTAACAAGCAAAACATGAATAATTGAATATTTTCGACAAACATTTGCGAACAGTTGATCATACTTAAGAATTCGTGCAAGAAGCACATTTGCGGAACCTGTAAATGTAAATAAAGCCTCCAATAAGGCCAACACATAAAAGGCTAGTCACAACAACATCATCAGGATTGATTCAAGCTCGGGGTTTCCACCACCGTGCTTAATATCCAAGTATGCATGGTCGAGTGCCCATTTTCCTGCAAATTCAAGAAAAGATAACTGAAGTAAATGGACAGAGATTTCGGAAGATGAGCTGGGGGAATAAGACTATATTGTATTCTTGAGGACAAAATTAATGAATAAACAAATCTTGGTTTAACGTTCCAAAAATGCAAATCTAATTTGAATTACATAGATAACTCAGTTGGAACTTGGAGTCATTAGGAAAGCCAACAACTTTAGCATTACCTCAAACAAATGATCAAGAAAGATGTGTGACAAATATCTAACAAAGACCAATAGGAAGCACTATCTTACGGTTAAGGGCATCTGAAATAGAAATCCCTAATTAGAGAAACATATAATAAACTCTTCCATGACACAAACTATCAGATATGCAACATCCCAGATAGAGAAAAATTGCACAATTTGGAATGAATTTGATCACTAACAAGCTGGAAGAGAAAGAACTGAAGAACACATATTAAAATTCTTTTTAGCTTTGGATTTTCTTTACGATTTCGTGAGGATGATCAATGTCCATTTGAGTTACAGAATTCAACATTGAGTTTATTTTGTTTTTACTAAAAATAACTACTTCAATTCCTAATTATGACTTACACATCATAGATCACATAAAACTTCTTCACATTTGAAAATTTGAACCTTTCATTAACAGAAAAACCAAAGGCTCCAGAATACTAAGTCCGCATGTAAAGATAACAGATATATTTCTACTGAATTAATGACACCAAAGCCCAGATAATGTTTGATTGCATTAATTGAATATAGTTTTCATACAATCAATCACACAGAATGTAAAATGAAAATGATAACAACGAACAGAAATGGGAAATGGTAGAGAAAGCAGAGAAAGGAAAGAACAGAGAAGAACAATGAGCTAACAACTTTCTTGCCCCAAAAGATATCCAAATCTCTACTAAATACTCAGCAATCTCCAACCCTAGCTGAGTCACCCTTCACATGTGTAAGGCACCAAGTTCATGCAGCTGGAATACTGGTCCCCTCCTTCCCACATGCACAAGTTTGAATGTGGACCGTTAGATCCATGGCGCCATCTCGTGCGGTGGAGATTAAACCCTCATTAAATGTAACGACAACGTTTTGCTCCCTGGCCTTAAAACAGATCTTACGGTGGAGAAAGAATCCCATCCAACGGCTGACATTAAATCCAGTTTTGGAGCCAATTTTAAAGCATTCCATGACACACTTTTCTTGTGTTAGAGATCTTGATAGAAAAAATTACAGTGAATAACTACTTGAGTTTGACATTTTGAAATTGTTGAATAAGTTGAAAAGTTCTAATTTTTATGATAATTGTCATAATCAGATTTTGGTAGTAAATGACGATGAATAACTACTTGAGTTTCACATTTTGAGATTGTTGAATAAGTTGGAAAAAAAAAATTTATGGTAATTGCCATAATCAGTTCTTGATAATGAATGAAGATGAATAGGTACTTAAGTTTCACATTTTGAATTTATTGAAAAAGTTGAAGAATACCTTTTTTTTTATGATAATTGCATAATCAAATCTTGATAATGAATGACTGTGAATAAGTACTTGAGTTTCACATTTTTAAATTGTTGAATAAGTTGAAGAATACCTTTTTTTTGTGATAATTGCCATAATCATATCTTGCTAATGAATGGCAGTGAATAAGTACTTGAGTTTGGCATTTTGAAATTGTTGAATAAGTTGAAAACTCCCAGTTTACATAAATTTTCATTGAATCTGCAATAAATGTTTACAAAACACGAAAATAAGGGAAAACAAAGATAATATTTGATTTAAATTGAAAAGTGTTCCAATCTTTGAAATTCCTTTGATTTTTCGGAGTGGATTAACCCGAGGGCTTGAATCCTTGTTCCCGGATTAAGTGTGGCTTGATCGGATCAAAGGTGGAAGTGGCAAGAGCTCGAATTTGAGAGCTTGAATGCTTAAACACCTTGTGATTCCTTAAGCGATTGTTGCTTGAAAGCTTGTGTGCTTTCGTTGGCCTTGGAGACTTGTCCTTATGCTTCAGTTTGATTTTTCGAACTCGATTTGTGAGTCCGGGTACCTTATTTATAGGCGAATATTGTGTTTGCTTAAGTTCATGGGCTTGAACTTGGGCTTGAGTTTGACTTTGAAAGCTCATTTAATTAACCCAAAATAATAACAAATTTATTATTATTATCTTGAATTAATAAAATCCAAATTTTATATGGACTTGGAATGAAAGATAATTAATCAATAACCAATTATATTTGGCAATTCAATTTTTCGGTATCAACAGATGCCCCCATTTCAAGGTTCGGCGAAGAACATACCGAGAACTTGTAAAAGCCGGAACTTGAAGTACTTGGATTCTCCTTTCCCTTTTTTTTTCTTTTTTTATAACAATAATTTGATCTTGGGAGCTATTTCGAATCGGACCACGAAAACTAGGCTATGAACTCCAATTTTGTTGAAGAAACTGGCAAGCTTCAATATCAACAATAATCAAGGCTCCTCTCAATCTTGATCAAGTGATTGGGCTGCAAATAGGCCCAATTGGGGGCAATTGTCCTCAATTTCAGAATTTCCTTTCATCTCCCAAATTAATATTCAGGCCTATGCTAGAATTTGCACTGGCCGAAGCTTAACATGGAACACAGCGGCTCAATTGAGGCAATGTCTTAACCTCCTCAGATCAGCATTGCGCAACAAATTACCCAAAATTTGTTTAATTTGAGCCGGGATTTAATCTTCAATGTTAAATGTCCCACATCGATTAAATGATGATGTGGTGTTCAATATATAATGGCAAAGCAAACATCCCCTCAACAGCTAGTTTTTGGGGGTGAGTAAGGCCAAACTCATTATTCATCAAATTTAAGATGGTATCAGAGCGGGTTTACAGATGTTTGATTCTTGTGCCTGTCTCTCCACCCGGCTTGCATATCGATTAAATGATGATGTGGTGTTCAATATATAATAGCAAGATAAACCTCCCCTCAACAGCTAGCTTTTGGGGATGAGTAAGGTCAAGCTCATTATTCATCAAATTTAAGAAATATCAATGCTGAAAATTGCATCTCATCCGAGTCTACATAAGAGTGGATTCAACCATTTCAATTCAATTCAGCAATTCATGAATGGGATATAGGAGGCTCAGCATGCACCGGAAATTCCTCTGCCACCGGAACTGTATTGGAAAAGGGAAAATTCGCTGCCGCCATCGCAACCCCGCCGCTGGAATCATACTGGAAAAGGGAAAATTCACCTCTGCAGCTGCCGTCGCTGCTGAAATTGCACCGGAAAAAAGGAAAAATTCGCGCCATCCCCATTATCAGAACCGTACCGGACAAGGAACAATTCGCCGCCGCCGCCGCCGCCGCTATTGGAACCGTGCTGGAAAAAGGAGAAATTCGCCCACAACCCCGCCATCGTTGGCTTCCGGCGAACAGAGATCCGTATATGGCTCATATTGTCGAGGCTCTTTTTTGCTCCTCGTCTATCCCTTTTTATTATTGTATGCAGGAAATTCCTCAGTGGTCTTGGAGGTGTACTCTCATGCGGCTGCTTCTTGGATTCGGTCTCACTACACTTCTGTTAGGCGGAACATAAAGTCCACGGAGGTACTCAAAATTCCATTCCTCACCTCATGGCCTTGAAAACCACATCTTTTGTAATGGAGACTAAGTATGGATGGTGAGAAATTTCTGAGACCAGCATTTGACGAATTAATCACCTAAGATTCAACTGCGTGGCCTGGAAGTAGAAATGGTGCCCCATGGGCTTGGATTTGACCCTTTTTTTTTCTTTTTATTTACATTCGCAGAGAATCTTCTCGTTGCTCATGATGGAATCAAATTAGCAGGACACTTTCTGGAACACGGCTCCATCATCTTTCTTCAAGGAATGGAGGTGTTGCTGCTTTTTTTTTTTCATTCTTTTTATGCAGATTTCGGCACTGAGCATTGCAAATGCAACCTTCCATCCCCCCACACAATTGGAAAATTTGCATTTGGAACATTCTCAAGATCAATCTACTTATCATTGGGAAACAAAAGCTTGACTCCAACATCGGAATCATACTGGAAAAGGAAAAATTTGCTGCTGCACTTTCACCTCACTCGCTTGTTGGAGTCCGAGATTCACCGAATATTTCTCCAATTTTCTTCAATTGGACTTGAGAATTCTTCAATTTTTGGAAGCAAAGGCCATCCTCTTTCACGTTTAAATCAGAGGATCTGAAAGTTGCCTATCACCCACAACCTCTATCATAATTTTTGTTGGTGACATTCTACGCGTGCAACGTCGCAAGAAATGCCGGATAATCTTTGTTTCAATCGAGCCACCACATCAACTCAAATGCAAATTCTCGTCTTGAGGCCATCTCTTTTGTTTTTGACATCACGAAGATGTTGTTGAAAGTTTTTTCCAAAAAAAAAAAAAAGGCTCATTGGAATCATAAACACCGATATTGGGGACACCAAACATGACAAAAATTTGAAGCCAATGAATCTATCGCATACCTTTTTTTTATTTTTACAGGTGAAGGTAAAAAAGGAGTTGAGGAATTAAATCATCACTCCACGGGAAAGGAATTTATCACGAAGTCCAAAAGTTGTTGATTTTGTTGGAAACTCTGACAAGAGACTTGGGCATTGAAAGAGTTGGAGAGGCCACATGAAGACTTTAGACAAAATGCAGCAACTTTTTCATTTTTTGTATTCCTTTGGGTCATTCTGATGTAAAAGAACACTATTCGTGGAATAAAATTGTTTTTTCGTATAGTTTTTTGCGGCCCTTTTTTTTTTTTTTTGCAATTGTTGTCATTTTTCACTTTGATTTTGGTTCCAAATGACGCTAATGCATGCCCCCGGTGTCAAAATTCCATGAATTTGTTGAAACTCGTAATCATTTAAGCAGTTTTAGGGATAAAATCAAATTTATTTAAATATTTAAATGTACTTGAAAATTTAATATTCAAGTTGCCTACGTACCTCGAAAAAGAGGATAAGTCATCGCATAGTTCAAATTTTCTTTTTTTTTTTTTGGTCACTGTTTATACTCATGCGAACAAGGAGTACATGCAGTTTAGGCTCATGCATTGAGGAGCAAACTCCATTCAGGATAATCTCTTTTTGGGAATTTGACTTCGGAGGCTAATGTGCAGCTTTGTTTTGTCCGTAAATTTGTTGCTACTACTCGGCCACGTATGGTTAGCTTTTCCATGAAATTTAGGTGGAAAGAGATCTCCAAGAGTTGCATAATTTGACTTACAAGTTCTTTCTAATTTCTTCTAACTTAGTCGAGAATTCTTCGAACTTCTTAGTGGATTTCGTCTAGGAATCTCGGTTGGCTTTGATTTTTTCTTTGATATTGGTGGATGAACTTGGCCAACCTGTTGTTTTGAACTTTTTCGGTGAGCCATAAGAATCCATCTATCAGTTTTGGGGGAAGGAGTTGCTTATTGCTCGGTTCTTTTGTCAGCAAGTAAGGTCTTTTCGAAACTTGGGTCTAGACTCCCAAATTAAAGAGTTGTCGATGCCCTTGAGAGTTCAAATGAAGGCAAGATCACCTTCTTACTCTTAAGATTGCACAAAATGTTCTTGGTTGCAATAAGGCTAGCATGATTCACCTCTGCAACATCTTCTTCTTCTTCATCGCTATCATCATCATCAAGAATTATTTTTCCTTCATTGGCCAGAGACATTATCTTTTTCTTCGCCACGAAACACTTTTCTATAGGATGACTGATAACCCGATGGTATTTGCAGTATTTGGGGTGAGCTATCTTTCCACTTTCTTCAAGGCGCTTGGGTTCGGGCAATTTGATCAACCTTCTTTCGACTAGTTCATCGAAAATGTGAGGGACATTAAAGTTTGCAAAGGGGTATTCTTTTTCTTGTCTTTCTCTCAGTGTAGTTTGATGGCTGTCAATTACATCTTGTTGGCTTTGTTCATATTAATGATTGGAGGCATTTTTATGGAAACGGAAATCACCATGGACTCTTCGGTAGAGGCTTTGGTAAACTTCTCATTCTTCTAACGATCTCCTATTTCTCTTCCTTCTTCTCCCAGTGAAAATAAAGGTCGGTGATTTGCAATACTCAATTCCATGTTGTGGACACGAGTAGCGAGCTCTTCAAAAGTTTGAGGTCTGATCCCTTACAGAATTTATTGAATTCCCCAATGCATCCCTTGTGTGCAAATCTCTATCGCTGATGTTTTCGATAATTTATCCTCGCAACTTAAACTTAGTGTTCACCAACGGTTGATGTAATCGACGACCGATTCATCTTTTTGTTGTCTAGCATTCGTAAGCTCGATCATACTCACAGTGCGACGCGTGCTATAGAAGCAGTTCAAGAACTCCCCTTCCATTTTATCCCAACTATCGATGGACTCCGGTTCGAGGTCAACGTACCAATCGAAGGCATTGCCTTTGATTGACCACACAAATTGCTTGACTAGAAGATCGTCGTAGGTCCCTGCATTATTGCATGTTTCGATGAAGTGTGTAATATGTTGTTTTGGGTGGCCTCTTCCGTCGAACTGTTGGAAGTTAGGTGGTAGGTATCCAAGTGGCATTTTCAAAGAGTCAATTCACTTGGTATACACCTTTGAATACGAAGATGATTTTTGAGTAGGTCCGCCGATATGAGCTCTGACAGTGTTTACAATCATATCCTGCAGTTGTTGAATGGATAGTGATGCAGCAGAGGTCATAGAAGGCGTGGAATTTCTGATAAAGTTGTGTTTGTAAGGCACTCCACCGTCTTGTGTTTCCTTAGCATCATGTTTTGGAGAATAAGCAAGTATCCTGGTGTTCATCCTTACTAATCAGTTGTGCAATTAGAAGATTTTTCTCTTCTATGAGCTTTTGTAGATCTGCAATTGCCTGAGCCATTTGAGCGAGTTGTTCATCCACGTTCGTCGCGGTAGCCATCGCCGGCAAGTTGGCAAAGATGGTGGAATTGGCTCTTTTTGGAGTAGAAAGATGGGAGTTGCCCGATTCAGATGAGGTTGAATTGTTGTCCTTGCCCCCGGTAGAGGATTGAACAATGTTGGCAACAACTTTAGCTACGATTATCTTGTTCGATGCAAATTGATCCTTCTTAGGTGCCATGGAAGCGTTTGTGATGGTGATTTGAAATTCTTTCGTAGGATGAAGAGATGAGAGGCAGAGATGGTCCCACTGGGCGTGACAAAATTTGTTTACACAAATTTTCGTTGGACTGCAATAAATGTTTACAAGATACACGAAAATAAGAAAACAAAGGTAAATTTGATTTGAATTGAAAAGTGTTCCAATCTCTGAAATTCCTCTGATTCTTCAGAGTGGATTAACCCGATGGCTTGAATGCTTGTTCTCGGATTGAGTGTGGCTTGATTGGATCAAAGGTGAAAGTGACAAGAGCTCGAATTTGAGAGCTTGAATGCTTGAACACCTTGTGATTCCTTAAGTGATTGTTGTTTGAGAGTTTGTGTGCTTTCGTTGGCCTTGGAGACTTGTCTTTATGCTTGAGTATGATTTTTCGAACCCGATTTGTGAGTTCGGATACCTTATTTATAGGCGAATATTGGGTTTGCTTAAGTTCATGGGCCTGAACTTAGGCTTGAGTTTGACTTTGAAAGCCCATTTAATGATCCAAAATAATAACAAATTTATTATTATTATTTTGAATTAATAAAACCCAAATTTTATATGGACTTGGAATGAAAGATAATTTATCAATAACCAATTATATTTGTGCTTTTCAATTTTCTGGTGCCAACAATCCCAATTTTTTATGATAATTGTCATAATCAGATCTTAGTAATAAATGGCGATGAATAAGTACTTAAGTTTCACATTTTGAGATTGTTGAATAAGTTGAAAATTCCCTTTTTTATGATAATTGCCGTAATCGGATCTTGACAATGAATGATTATGAATAAGTACTTGAATTTCACATTTTAAAATTGTTGAGTAAGTTGAGTAATACCTTTTTTGGATGATAATTGCCATAATTAGATCTTGACAATGAATGATAGTGAATAAGTACTTGAGTTTGGCATTTTGAAATTGTTGAATAAGTTGAAAAATCGTAATTTTTTATGATTATTGACATAATCAGATCTTGGTAATAAATGACGATGATGAATAAGTACTTGAGTTTCACATTTTGAGATTGTTTAATAAGTTGAAAATTCCTTTTTTTATGATAATTGCCATAATCAAATCTTGGTAATGAATGCAGTAAATAAGTACTTGAATTTCACATTTTGATATTGTTGAACAAGTTGAAAAATACCTTTTTTTATGATAATTGCCATAATCAGATCTTGATAATGAATGACAGTGAATAAGTACTTGAGTTTGACATTTTGAAATTGTTAAATAAGTTGAAAATTCCCAATTTTTTATGATAACTGCCATAATTTTTTTGTTGCACATTGCCATAATCAGATCTTGGTAACAAATGACGATGAATAAGTACTTGAGTTTCACATTTTGAGATTGTTGATTAAGTTGAAAAATCCCTTTTTATTTATGATAATTACCATAATCAGATTTTGATAATGAATGACTGTGAATATATAAGTACTTGAGTTTCACATTTTGAAATAGTTGAATAAGTTGAAGAATATTTTTTTTTATGATAATTGCCCTAATTCCATCTTGATAATAAGTGACAGTGAATAAGTACTTGAGTTTCACATTTTGAAATTGTTGAATAAGTTGAAGAATACTTTTTTTTATGATAATTGCCCTAATCAGATCTTGCTAATAAATGACAGTTAATAAGTACTTGAGTTTGGCATTTTGAAATTGTTGAATAAGTTGAAAATTCTCTATTTTTTTTATGATAATTGCTATAATCAGATCTTGGTAATAAATGACGATGAATAAGTACTTGAGCTTCACATTTTGAAATTGTTGAATAAGTTGAAAAAAATCTCTTTTTTTTATGATAATTGTCATAATCAGATCTTGATAATGAATGATAGTGAATAAGTACTTGAATTTCACATTTTGAAATTATTGAACAAGTTGAAAAATACCTTTTTTTTAATGATAATTGTTATATTCAGGTCTTAAACCCTCCTGATATCGGCATGATAGTAAGGATAGCAAGACAATTGGCCTCCATAATCCAATATTTACAAGAAAGAAGCACGGTTTTTAGCGGACTTAAAGCCAAATAATATACTACTTGATGAGGTAAAGACTTCAACTATAGTTTAAATGACAATTAGTGTATTAATAATTTTTGTAGTTTTAATAACAATTTCTTGTAATTTCAGGCCCGAAACATTGAACTATTGATTTTGGAGGGATAGCTAGGGCGGGCGGGCAGATTGATCGGGGCATACGATCCGTACTACTCGGCTCCCGAGATAAACGAATTAGGCCATTGTTCATTATTTTCAGATACGTTCAGTCTCGAGGTCATAATTATGGTCCTTTTTAAAAAGAATGGATGCAGCTAGAAAACAAGTTGAAGTCCCTACCAAAGAGAAGGGGATAGAGCAAGTAATTTGTTGGTGGGCAAAAATATGAAGGGAAATTATCACATAAGTGTCGAGACTCGTTCAGCAGTTGAACGTGGTGAAGAAAAATACGAGTTACATCTAGATTTGACCACAGGAGATAAAAGGAGGACAAAAGATATGCAAAAGTTTTTCACTGAACTAGCCAGCGGTTGCATGGAATTTAGTGCAAAAAATAGGACAAAAATTAAAAATATCATTGAACAGTTAGATGGTTTTGTGGCTTAGGCCAAGGATGGATGTGTATATGTATATGGTTTATTTATACACAAACCAACATGTGAGGAAGGAATTGACTTGAAAACAAGCTGAAAACTTTTATACATGCATCCAAAACATTGACACTGAGTTCACAAGTAGACACTCTTGTTACAAAAAAAAAATTCAGATACCATAAATTTTATTTAAAATAATTACCTCATAGAGGCTAGAATCACATGCCGGAACATTTTATGTCCGTTTCGAATTTTGCCCATATCCAGTTGAAACTGATTGACTTGTTTCCACAGAATCCCTATCCAAAGTTAAAAACACATAAAAAAACAAAAATCACACATGATTCGTAGAAGAAGAAAAAGAGTGATACAATTCTTACTTTATGGAGCACATTTTCTTTCTTATGCATCACATTCATTAATGAATTCTTATAGATTTCATGCAGTAATTTGTTGTAAAAAATCTGACACCTACGGTTTGGGTGTGATCATTATGGTGCTTCTTACAAGAGAAGATGCAGGTGCCAAAAACATTTTTGTCCTTACCAGTGCATTTAAATGGAGAAAGAGTGTGGACAAAGTTGCAGGACGAGGCCAAAATGCTCAAGGAGATTTTCGCATCAGTGTCATAGCAGAGATAATAGTGGAACGACAACAGTTCAAAATACATGACAAATTGAGCAAAGGAAATGAAGAGAACGACAAAAAATATGCTGAGTTCCTGATCACTCTAGCCGGCCAATGTATGAGGTTTCATGATAACGAAAGGCTAATGATTCGCAAAATTATTGAGCAATTCGAGCAGTTTCACATTTAGGGATGATAAACTTTTTAATAGGTTAAAAAGTTGTATATTCAGCTCTTAAACATTTTATGGGGCTTAAGCTTTCATGATTTTTATAATTTCAATTGTCTATAATAAATACTAAATCTCTTATAGTTCTTCAGTTCTTTCTTTCACTTCGTTTATTTATATGAAAAAATATACAAATATAAAACCACAGTGAAAAAATATATCAAATCATTTTAGATATAATCATTTTATAACTTATTAATAGAATTCAAAATGAAACACTCAAATAACATATGTAAACAAAAATCAAATATATATACTAAAAGGGGCAATTTCAAAAAAATTTCCCATGGGTTAGAAAAAAATTTAGTTAACTCCCCATTTTCAAAATTATTTATATTCACTCTCATATGAGATTCATAATTTTAGTTAGCTCCCTATTTTCTGTTATACAACATTTGGAGAATTAAGTACGTCATTCTTGAGTTTTTAAACATAATTTTGAAAACTCAAGAATGACGTACTTAAATCCCCGAATGTTGTATATTTTTCACAATATGTCGTATATTGAACAGAAATGGAGAGCTAACTAAAATTATGAATATCATATGGGGAGTGAACATAAATAATTTTAAAAATGGGGAGTTAACTAAAATTGGATCCACATTTTGGAAATTTTTAGGAATTCTCCGATAGTAAAATATAATAAATTAATAAAAGAAAATATCAAAAAATACTTCTTTTTTTTTTGTCACAAAGGGGAATAAACAACAACAATTCATATTCCAAATCTTCTTCTTGATAAGAAGGCCGCTCCTTCCATAGGATGATTCGTCTGTCTTCAATATCATCAGGGACGGAGTCAGGATTTACAACGAGAGGGGCGAAAATTCGTAATATCATATTATAAATATATTTTTTTCCAAGTGTGGTGAAACTGTAGTTTATTTTAAGATAAAAGGGATAAAATCTATAATTAGGGGGCGAAAATTATAAAATATTCTAAAATATATAGTAAACGAAAATTTTTAAAATTTAGGGGGGTTTAAAATAAAATTTTTCTAAAAAATATAGGTGATAAACGAAAATTTTCAAAATTTAGTAGGGGAAAATCGAAATTTTTTAAAATTTAGGTGGGGCTGGGCCCCTTCCCCCCTCTAGCTCCGTCTCTGAATATCATGCTTCAATTTTGCTAAGTAGTCGGCCTGTTTATTTCTTGATATGTCCCATTAAGATATCAACCGATCATCGATTCCAACCAATAGTTTTCAATAGTACCTTTAAATAATATGTAGACTTCTTGTTTTTGTTAAATGCATTTATGCTAACTGAAAATTTTGAACTATAAATACATGAAGATATAATTTGAGTGAGACTAAAATAGAATGCGTAACTTTTAAATAAGAAAATTGGAACTAGTTCCCTTTTCTGGAGGGATAATCAAATGCACATTTTTTATTTCAATTGATTTTGAATTTGAAATTTAAATTTGATTAGATTTACTTGCAACGAAAAGAGATATAATCATAATAAAAGTCTTTATTATAAGATTTGGTTACAAATGATTTTTAGAGGAAAGATTTTATTTGATTTAGTTTTGATATTGTTGATTTTAAATTCAAATATTTCTAACAAATATATATATTGAGAAGTATATGAATTTTATGGTACTTTTTATTTTTTTTATTTAACACACACCCTAAGTGGTTGGGTCATTGCCTTCGAGAACTTGAATGGTCATATGAAAGTAATTTGAATTTAAATAAGTACATAATTCTTGAATTATAAAATTTACTTAAAATATGATAACTTCATTCTCAATATTTTTTTCCTTCTGTACTTGAATTTAAAATCAAATATTTGTGTTGCAACAAATTATGAGAATTAAGTCGGAGATTAAAAAATTCTTGAATATTTTTGCATGCATAGTAAAATTATAAAAAGACAATGACAGATTTTCAAAGATAACATTTTTTGAAAGCTATCTACATCATTGTATACGTGGTATATAAAATAGAAGGAACACTTTACGGATAATGTGTATTAAAAATTCTCTAAATAAAATATAGAGTTAATTACACCCAACTTTCAAATTATATGGGATATTATAACTCGTTCCCAACGTTAATTACAAATATCACCATTTTGGAGAAATTTAATTACATTTGATTTCCAAAAAATTATGGTTCCATTAAAAATAACTCAAAATTTCCGTTATGCTCTCACGCATTTCATCAAATAATTTGTAATATTTGGGTATAGAAAATGAAAAATAAAAGATCAATTTTGCTCATTACTTAATTATACATAACCTCATGAGATAATAAAGTAACAGAAAAAAATTAATTTCACTTGATTCCAAAATTAGGATTTCTTTTTTTTTTTTTTTTTTTGTCAAACAAAACCCCAGACCAGGGTGAAAAACGAAAAAACAACAGGACTCAAGGGATATCGTCCGGAGCTTCATCCCACTCGCACTAGTCCGTGTAAATATCATGACCCATCTTAGCTAACTTATTAGCTGCTTCATTTCTCTCCCTGGAAACATGGTGAATTTTCGAATCCCACGGCATGCCCAATAACCGTCGACAATCCAAGATAATATTCCTCAACGGATGCTCGTCCACATCATCACGAGTCACCCAATTTACCACTACTTCGAAATCCACTTCCACCTCGATTCTAGGATATTGCCTCTCCCAAGCCACCTCCAACCCCTTTCTTAAATCAAGAAGTTCAGCACAATTGATGGACATTACCGCCAATTTCATGGAGTAACCCATCAGCCACCTACCGTCTGCATTTCGAACCAAACCTCCAGCAGCAGCCCTTCCCGTATGCTCGTAGAAGCTGCCATCAGAATTCAACTTTACCCAGCCAATCTAAGGTGGCTGCATGGTTCACCGGAACGCCGTTATCGCGGCCGGAACGGCCATAGGCGTTCCACCTTGACATGTCTATAACGGGGTGGTAGTGTATCTGGGGTGGAACGCCTATAAATCGGCCGGAACGGCGTTCCACCCCATTTTTCCGGAGTGGAAAGGCCTGGAACGGCCGTTCTCGCGGGCTGTAATGGTTTGCAGGGGCGACTCCAGGATTGTGGGACAGTGGGGAACGGCGTTCCACCCCATTTTTCCGGAGTGGAAAGGCCTGGAACGGCCGTTCTCGCGGGTTGTAATGGTTTGCAGGGGCGACTCCAGGATTGTGGGACAGTGGGGTCAAAATAATTTATTACAAATAAAAAAATATATTATTAAAAAATAAAATACTTATCTTGAAATTTTAAATATATATATATATATATAATTAAAAAATAAAAAAAATTATTTTTCAATTATTCTCTATAAATTTTTATTTGTACTAAATATATTCATTTATAAGGGGATGTTTGCAAACTTTGAAATTAAAATAGTAGTGAAAATTTTAAAATATATATCCAGTGAACATTTGGAAAAAAAAAGTGATCAGCAGTAAAGGATGTTTGCAAACTTTACTCCATAATTAGAAATTAAAATAGTAGTGAAAATTGTAAAAAAGTTCAGTGAACATTTGGGGAAAAAAAGTGATAAACAGAAAAATAATAAATAAAATAAAGTGGATAATCACAATTTTTATAAAATTATATATCAATCTACCCTTAAATACTTTAAAATATGTATGGGTATATAATATAATTTCAATTTTATATTAATATAAAAATTATTATAATTTTATATAAGATTGTATTTAATTAATCAAACATGAAATTATTTTATATATAACTTTCTTTATAAATTTATGAAAATTAATAAAAGAGAATATTTACCTCGTTAATTGTAATTCTTTTAGTTATGAAAATTTTTGAAATTACAAAATTTTGATAAGAAAAGAAACAAATATATATATATATATATATAAATAATTAAAAAAGAAAATATATAATCTATAAGTAGGATCTAAAAGGCTTCGAGATTCTAGTTTATTTCTCCTTAATTTAAGGAGATGATTTTCCAAACACTCTAAAACTATTGAAAATAATCACTTATCAAACACTTCATTTTTTGAATCATACATGATATTGCCTCAATTATTCTCAATTATTTACCTCATCCCTATCTTTCTTCCCGTGAGAGTTAAGAATCATACATGATATTGCCTCTCTCATTGCCTCTTGCTTGTGATAGATAGAATTACAAACGCAGAAATTCCTTGTTGCTTCAGCACATTTTGAAGACATTGAATTGTATAAGACTCTTGCTTCTCTAGTTTTTGAACTCTTAAAAGAAGTAAGTCACCCCGTTTCATTCTCTTTTTTTATTTGAATTTTTTTTTTGTCATTTTAATTCTAGAACTATCTGCAATACCTGATCCATAGACTTTAAAAAAAACTCGTATTCATATTATATTATATCATCTTTGTATTTTTATGTCTCTCCAACTAAAAGTTATGATGAAAATGTGGTACCAATTCAGCCCATAAAACCAACTTTGTTGTGCTAACTTTCTCCAGAAAAGAAATTAGACGTTCTAGTAGCTTTGATATAGGAGAATTCATCAAGTTATTAAAAGCTAGAAAAGTGGTGGAATCGATGAAAACAAAAAACCAAAGCGTTTCAGTGTCTTTAGCCTTTCTAATTTTTTACTCAAATTGGTAGAGTTAATTGTAGTTGTATTTTTTTATTGTAGTTTTAATTCTTTTTTTGATTTGGAATTTTTTTCACAAATTAATCTGTAACTTCTATGTAACACCCCAAATTTAAAACTATAGAAAATACAATAAATTAATTAAAATATCGACATGCATTTAGAAATTAATCGATAATTTATGCATTTAGAAATTGTCTAATATGCATGAATTGCCTTTAGTTGTTCACTTAATTTGAATTATGTTATCAATTTTGTTTTATATTTTATATAATTAATATCTAGGTGCTAAATTTACATGCAAATATACACGTACATATGTAGATTTAATATATGTTGTCACCTAATAGAATAAATAAATATGCATTACAAATTTAGTCATTATTGTAAGGATATTATTTTGCATTTCATAAATACTCATCCATCCGGTTACTGACTCTCATTTTTTCCTTAATAATTAAGAATGTCATATGTAAGCCAACCGCACTATTTAACCAATCAGTAATAGGTTTGATGTAATAATAGACAAGTCTTGCCTATGGAATTGAGAGTAACTTTTGATATGATTTTCACACATGCATTTACAGCTTTAATAAACTTGGTGGTAAAGAATTCATTCCCAATTTATTTTCTCGTAATTATCCTTACAATTATAATTTTTTTTAAATTATGTGATTTATTTTAAATATTTTTTTAATACATTTGAATGAGATATATTAATTTGAATTTTGTTAATTTTTGTAGATGGCACCCCGACTTGATATTGGTTGGGATTATGGAGATCCAGTCGGAGATGGACGGAAAAAAGTTAAATGTAAATTTTGCAATAAAATTATTACAGGTGGCATTACTAGGTTAAAACAACATATAGCTCACATAACTGTAAACGTTGAGTCATGCCACAAAGTTCCAAAAGAAGTTCGTCAGAGTATGAGACAATATCTTTTGGAAGGAGCATCGTATGGATCTTCTGGGAAGCCGTACGGATCTTTAGGTAGTAGTGCTAGCAGCATAGAATATAGAGGGTTTGGATATTATCATCATGGTGGTGATCCGTTTTTGAATACACAAGCACAATCATTATATGCAAATCAACTATCTTACCCTCAAGTTGGAGATGATAGGCGTCGTCAATTGTACTACTCCTCACAAGGTGCAGACAATTCTGAGTTTCTTCCGCCTCGTCATTCCACTTATTATTAGTAAATAATGTACTTTTATTTATCTATTGTAATATTTGTTTCTTCCGCCTCGTCATTCCACTTATATTAGTAAATAGTGTACTTTTATTTATCTATTGTAATACTTGTGGTGTTATATGATTGTAGAACAACTTTTATTTGTATTGGTACATTAGTTAATTATATTATCGTAAACTTTTCTTTTGTCACAACTCACAAGTGGGCTTTTAGAAAATACATTACAATATTAAATAGGAACTTTTTTTTTATACTCGATATTAAATAGGATTGCTTATCCGTTGTTCAACATAGGGCTGTCAGTTTAATCCGAACCCGGTCCGAATGCGATTCGAATTTTAGTATATTCATTCAATAAAAATGTCAGATGAATCATATTCGATTATAAATATTCGTTATGCGAAATAAATGAAGCGAAGATGAATTTAAGAAATCCAATTCATTAACAATCTAAAATTTTCAAATACTTATTGCCAGATAAATTTAAAACATATATATATGGTTCGTTACATTGGCAGCTAATTATATATCCAAAATTTTAAGTTCTATTAAATTTTAGTTTTTGATAACTAATTTCCTTTAAAGAAATGTCAATTAGTGGTTCCGTTTTCTCTTTTCACATGAGCAGCTAAATAACTATACCATTACTAAAATAGGTTGAATTTAATTGTTACATCATTTATACTGGTGGATCTTAAGTCCTTGCATTGAATACATTTTAAATTAATGTGTTAAATACTAGAATTGGAAAATAGAAAGAAAATTCAAACAAGTTTGCCTTTTGAATGTGTTCCATTTTTATTTTTTTTTCACATTAAATGTGTTACATTTGAAGACTCGACTTGTTCCCGAGTAACTATTTAACTTTTTTGGCTCGAGACGGAAACATTTGACCCAAAAGGCAAAACAAACGAAAAACCTCCTAATAATTATGCTTCTAAAATTCCATTTTTACCCTTTAGCTTTAATTATTATTTCTATTAGTCCCCGGGGTTAAATAATTATTAATATAATGATTTTCAATATTATGAAACTAGTGGATGCCCCGTGCGATGCACAGTACTTATATACAATATAATTTACAATAAGTATGAATTTTGTAAATTAAAACAGTTGTGAAACAAATAATTAAATTATATTGAATAAAAAATAATTAATGCAATATATAAATTTAATAAATAATAAATAAATTATTGTTAAAGTCAAATTTATTATATTAAGTTAAGTTTTTTTTATATTATAAAATAGTAAACAAATAAAATTCATGTAATTATCATCGTATTTTAACTAAATAGGTTAAAATATATGGAAAAAAAAGTAAACAATTTATGTATTAAAATAGTATATCTGTTAAAATTCTAGCATTGCATCATGTGCTATGCACATATTTATTAAAAATATTGTTATCTTTTCTAATATGTATAAATAATGACTTTTGTATTCATATTTTTTACAAAATAATAAATATTAAGTTGGCGACCAACTATAGTAAAACTTAAGTTTTGCTAACATTACCAATAAATAAATATTTTCTTTTCAAAAATCCCAGTATTAATGAATTCGAACCAAAAGTTTAAATTTATGTGAAAAAAAATATAAATAATCAACTTAGTGATTTGCAGAGATAACAAAAAATATAATTATTAGAATCAAGTCATCTCAATATATGTATCTATTTATAGACTATTGCAGAAAATCAACAACAAAATAGTTTGAACAAAAATGAAAGAACATATATGCCCCGTGCGATGCACGGCATCAGTATATGAAATAATTTATAATACTTGTATGATTTTAATAAATTAAAATAATTTTAAAATAAATAGTTAAATCATATTGAATGAAAAATAAATTAAAATTAAATTCTATTACTTTAATATACTTAAGTATAAATTATATAAAGTTAAGTATTTTCTTATTGTAAATAGTAAATAAATAAAACTCATGTAAATATCATAGTCTAATTAGATAGGTTAAAATATGTGAAACATAAATAATTTAGATATTAAAATAGTATATATATTAAAATTCTAGCATCTCATCATGTGCTATGCACATATTTATTAAAAATATTACTCTCTTTTCTAATATATCAATAGTGACTTTTGTATTAATATTTTTTAAAAACTAATAAATATTGAATAGACGATTAACTTTACTAAAAATTTAATTTAGCTAGTATTAACTAATAAATGAATATTTTCTTTTCAAAACATCATATGAGTTCGAATAATGGTAGATATATCTAATAGTTATGACATAATATAAAAAGGCATGTAGTCGTTGAAATTTTAAATTTTAGAAAATTTTGAAAGAAAGATAAAAATAAATCAACCTTGAATAATAAAATAAATATAAAAATAAATCATGAAAAAAATTAGCAAGTATTTTACAAAAGATCAATTATGAAATCTTAATAAATTTTTTAGATCTAACAAAAAAATACAAAGTGAAATTCTTTAAAACTCAAAATTCAAATAAATAAATTGAAATTTAAAAAATAAAAATAGAAAAATCATGGTTATATTACTAATAAATTTGGTTGGTTAAGAAATATTAAAATTTAAATTGGAACCAAAAGTTTAAATCTATTTGAAAATAAAATAAAAATAATCAATTTAATAATTTGCATAGATTACAAAAAGATATAATAATTAGAATCTAGAAAATTCAAACTATTCCAATTTAACATAAAAATACGAAAACATAATAAAGAATTTTAAAAATAAAATAAAAATATAAAATAAAGATTAGTAAAAGCATATTGGGTAAAGATAAAAGACCACACCCGTAATTTATAATGGAGTTACATAAATAATTTAGAAAAAATAATTATATTTAAAACAAAACAATTATTTATCAATTAAATTTTTTTTAAAAATTTTAAGAATTAGAATTTTGATTAGAACTAAACTTACATAAATATTTAATTATATATGAAAAAAAACTCGAAGTTATGAGTTTTAGTGTCTTAGAGAATAAAAAATTCTAAATCGAATTTACATATTTAAATAAAAATTGAGAAAATAATAT
>JBBMKE010015123.1:0-19729 GCA_037834125.1 Lippia alba | reverse complement strand
CACTAAGGTGTTACCCTAGCTGGTAGAATCCACGCTCTTTGGGAACCCAGTTCCTGAGGCCCTTTGCCTATGATGGTATTCCCTTCACAACACAAATAGAGAATGAATTGGTGTTGATTCTATCTTTACCGTTTCTGACACCATCAGATACAACATATTACTAAATTTATACTACATAGTAGGATATAAATACTGCATTATATCATATTTGTACTACATTTATAAAATGTATACATGGGCAGTTAAGTAAAAATATGATGCTCAATTGAGAAGTTAAGTAAAAATATGATGCTCAATTGAGGATTTATCCCACATTACCCATTTATTTAACTAACGCTTTTTTTATATTTTATATTTATTCAACTTTATCAATGTAGAAGTTCTTAATAAAAACGTGAAACCTCAAATTCTTATTATTATTTTTCACAAAAAATTTAAAAAGTTAATTTCTTGGTTTTTTTTATCTCTCCAACTATTATCAAAATATCTAACCTATTAATATAATATTTTTGTAATTTTCGTGCACAGCACGAGTGATACCTTAGTACTAATATATTAATCTCTTATTTCAGTTGATTCCGTTTTGAAATTCTAATTTATTTGGATTTGTAGCATATTAATTTTCATATTCTGGATTCTTCCAACAGTTACATGTATGATAGAAATTTGAATAACGGAATATTGAAATTTCGTTTTTTATTCTATATATATATATATATATCCCTTCTCTTTTCGCTCATCTTTATTATTATTATTTTTATATATACATTTCCCCCTCCTCTTTACTTATATACTTTTGTCATTACACTAAACTTATTTAATATTTTAATTGATTTATTTTGTTATTATCTTGAATGATTTCATTAATATTATTATTATATCTGCATATATAAATTGAATATGCAAAGCTTTACAGTTTGGTTTTAACTTGGTAAATATGTCCTTATATATTGTGAATATCTTTAATTAAAAATTATTATTTTTATAAATTCTGAGTTTAAATGAACTCAATATTAATTAATAAAAAAATTAGTTTTTATTTTTTTTAATGGTTTCAAAAGTATTTGAAAAAATGGAGAAAGCTTTCTTACTTTATTTAAAAATATTAGTTCATTTTGATTTATATATCTTTATAATTAGATAAAAATCTATTCAAGGGCATTTAAGACTATCTATATATTCTGGCCGAAAATTGTCACGAATAGATGAATTAAAGGATGAATTTAATTTAAATTAAAAATATGAGAACTACTATAAAATTATAATAAAAACATATGTGATTAGCCCCGCTCGAATTTTCACCGTCTACGTGTCCTGATCTAAAGGACTCACCAATGGTACCGGTAAGCATAAGGGTCCTGACGCATGAAGGAATGGGCTCGCGATTAGATTCTAGCCCATTCCCTTCCTCTCATTCCCAGAAGAGACTCACTCATTAGACCCACTTGTCGCACGGACTGCCAGCCCTCGTTACAATGTTCGCTCAGGAGCTCTCCCTTCACGTTGGGATACTTCCCCAGAAATACTGACCCTCGGGCTAAGAATGCTTGTGGGCTTAAGACTCTCATCCCTCTCGCCAAGAGGTCTTTTCCCGAGCGTTATCACGCTCGGTAGCATGTGAGAAGGTATCTCAATGCTCGAGGGAATTGTCCCGTGACTGTCGCTGACACCATGCGCTCATCTCTGACACACACAACCACCTATCACTAGGTATATTTTAGAGACGTCACTTTCATACCGTCACACGTTGCCACGTGTCTAGTGCAACACCATTTTGGGACCACTCCATTAAAATTACTTAATAACCGTTACCCTTAACCTATAAATAGAAGGAATCTACACACATTCCTCAAGCATCCCTTAAGCATTACTCCATACTCAAGACACACTCACTGAACTAGGGATTCACAGCACTTCATCTTCTTCCTCAAAGCATATCTAGACCGTAACTCCACTCTTTGCACTCTCACTGCATTCATTGGTGTCATTGGAAGAACTCACGCTTTTAAATAAGGAAACCCAGTTCCTGAAACTCAAACGCCTATGTTGGTCTTCCCTTACAACAAATTCTAAAGTGTTTGGTGTGTTGTTCATCTTCACAATTTCATACACCATCAATATGAATGAATATAAATTTTTTCCTCAATAAGATATCAAGAAAATTAGAAACTACAAAAAAATAATAATTAAAGAAGATGAATTATTATTATTATTATTATTATTATTATTATTATTATTATTATTATTATTATTATTATTTGGCTACAATATTTGCAAATTATTGAATAGACTACAGATACATATATTATTATTATTTGGTTACAATATTTGAACATTATTGAATAGACTACAGATACATATATTATTTTTTGACATTTTTAAAGTGTCATAGTAGCATATGCAAACAACACTAGAAGAAGTTCCATTTCAATGCCGTCCAGCACCGTCATGCTAAGCTCATTGACGCAGACACCGGCTGCTCCGCCATGGGCAAATTCCTATTATTGCTGTGTAATGATGCATGGACATTTTGAAAAATCATTTTGTTTCGTGGTGTCGTGTCGTGTCGCATTGTATCATATCGAATATTCATATTTAATATTTTATCCAATATTTTTTACATAAAAATTTAAAAAAAGATTATTATCATCGTATTCATGGCTTATCGTGTACGTATCGTCATATCCATATATATTTATATCCATGTATCATAATTTGTTGAGCATTGATGTGATAGCTTGAAAGGTAGGTCTTTCTTTTATGTAATTGTTGTACACATGATTAGATATCAATTTGAATGCATCTCAATATCGCTTTAATTTGGTGGTAACTTTCTATCAATATTGATCCACAAACGTGATTCCATTGGTTTCATCCGGCAATTTCCATGCCTGAAAAAGACAATGTTAATATGGGTAATTTAATATTTGGGTCGGACGTATGATTTTACTTAAAACTGTCAAATTCCGAGGTATATATAATTTACTTAAAATTTTTTTGTCAAAGTTAAAACGTCATGGGTTGCTTATCTCCCCTTGAAATTCTTCCCAACAACAACGACGTTAAATGTTTTTATATACACACTACAAGAAAAAATGCTTGTTGCTACAAAATTATTTGCTACAGTTATATAATCGTAGTAAATAGTAACTATTTCCTACGAAATTGAACCCGTAGTAAATATTCATAGTAAATAGAATATATTTACTACGTAGTTAAATCGTAATAAATAATAGTATTAAATAATAACTATTTCTTACAAATTTTAACCCGCAATAAATAATTGTAGTAAATAACTTTAAAAAAAATCGTAACAAATAATAATTATTTGTTGTGGATTTCACAAAGTGAAAAATTCATGTTTAGCAAAAAAATTGTTTACTGCAAACAGTTTTGTAATTTTTTAATTTTCGAGTGAAAGTAGATATTTCCTTGGGCAATTAGAAAGAATTATTTTTTTATTTGAATAATATTACTTTCTTTTGTTTAAACTCATTTTATTAGTTTTGTAGAGAACTTTAAGACCTTTTCACATGAAAATAAAATTTTTATCGGATATCTCTCAATATTCCCTCAAATAATGTCTTTCAATTAATTTAAAAAAAATTGAGAAAATTTCTATGGATTTCCAAGAAAATAAAAAACTTCTTCGAATATTTATCGGGCTTACATCATAAAGTGGTTTAATTCATTTTTAAATTAAAATTATATAATATATATTTTTAATTTTAATTTATTAGCGAGATTCCCGAAATTAATGATTTTAAAATTTTTTATTTTGGTAAGATTTTAAGAGTTTATATTCTAAACTCTAGCCCCTTATTGAGAGGGAATTTAAGTTATCCGAAAATTTTGAAATAATCAATTTATACTTAAAAACTTTTGGAAAAGCTTCTACTTAGAGAAAAATGGGGAAAAACTTTTACCCAAACCCTCACTATCAACACTCTGCAACCACCACCAAGAGCAACAACTTTCGTGGGGTTTAGCCTTTCAATGCGAGTTGCGATGTTCATAAAGGGACTGGAAGTTTTTAAGATCGGGGAGAATTCGAATCTTTGCTATTATTTTACTGTTTTGTGTTCAAAGGTGAAGATTAGAATTGCGTGATGTGATAAACATGGGCTGTCGATGACTCCGCCGGCGGCGAGGGAATCGTCGTCCGATGATTCAAGTTATTCTGATTATGAAGGCGATAGCAATGTGGATGAGAAGAAGCATAGTAGCGGGCTTTGTAAGGTTGTTCTTGGTGTTGCTATTTTACTGTCGTCTATTGTGTTTCTCATTGTTTTCTGGTTCTTTTTATCTAAGTGCTGTAAATAAATTTAGGAAATCTTTTGATTTGTTTAGATTAAGGGGATTAATCCAATATAAGATGAGATTTGTTCAATTATTATTATGATTATGATGATTCATTTTGTGGTTAAGAGAATTCAGAAAGATGGTTGAAATGAAATTTGTGTGTGATTCTTTTGATTAGTGTTCTATTTTGTTGTGAAGTTTGGAGTATATTACGATTTGCAATTGAGCAAAAAAAGAAAAGAGAAAAGCATATTAATCACTTTTTAATATTATTCCTCTTCAGCTAATTTGTTCGTCCTCGGAAAATTAGAAGGATTCTTTTTTCTGAAGCTAAATTGGAGGTTTCAGCTGCTGTGTCTGCGGCTTCTTCTACGGCGTGTCGTAATCCATTCGAGGAGTTATTCAAGGCTGATACAAACCCTGATGACACGAAGCCTGTTTTCGATGGTAAAAATGCTACCTTTTTATTTCTTTCATTGAAAATTGTATTCGCCTCAAAGCCCAAAAGTTAGAATTTAGTTCAGCGAGCTGGTGTTTGTGTAATTGATAAACAGGTTAATTTTGTGAAAGTGTTTATTTGTTCATGGTTATACTCTTAAATTTATCAGTTGTGTTTAGTACCACAAGTAGGTATTTCCATTTTCTACTTACATGAGAAGATTGTGTTCACTGAAAAGCTGGTTGCAGCATAATTGGACAACGTTCCATTGTTGTAAATAGCATGTGAGATTTGAAATCTAGCACTTGTAGCTAATTATTAGGGAATAGTTTTGTATCATCCAACGTTTTACCCATGTGGCTCCAAAAGCTGTACAAATGATGACGTGGGGAGGATAAAACTAATACAAGAAGAGAATTTGCCTGTGAGTTCTTAATTTTTGTAAAATTATATTACATTTCACCTATTCAGATGTTGTTAGCCAATTGCGTATTTCATAACAGAGGAGGCTAGTTGCCTCCATGAGGTGGTTGATGTGCTTCACTCTAAACACAAAAAGTATGTTGATGAGATTCAAACATGTATTGACAACCATAAAATTGATCTGTTATGGTTAAATGTCTTGCTGTTAAGGTTCTTTTCCTTACATAAGTGCACAAAAAAGCTATAAGCGTATTAGATTTTCAGCGCTAAATTTTGTTTACTGACTTATGCCTATGCGTACGCCAAGTCAAAAATCTTGAAAGTTGAGATACTATTCCCATGTTGTTTTCTTTTTGTTTTTCAACTGCTGCATTTTCTAGGATTCAAGAACTAACAAATTTAAAGAATTTGAAATGCAATGCTAACTTTGACTATTTCTCTTTCATGCATACTTTCTCTTTCTCCTTAACATCTCCTCATAGCATCCCTTTTTTCCCTTTTGTGATATAATGCTTTCATTTACTATTTGACAACATTCTTATTATCATTTGATTCTTTCTGGGAGTGCAGCCTGGACAATATGAAGAAACTGTTGGAGGCAGCATTCTGGTCATAGTAAGAGTGTTCTTATTTAGAGTGCTAATTTTGATATGTGGTTTGTTTAAATTCTCACAGCACTTTTTTAATTACTTCATAGATTTGATGAATAAATTGCCCGTTCTATGATAATAAAGTGTTAGAGAATAATTTGACTAGCTGCATTGTCAAGAATTCTGAAGGGAAGAGCCAAGAAGGATTTTTTCGAGGTTAGTCTAGTGGTCTTTCATGTTTGCTAATACGTCTTGATTCTTTAAGCTATAAGTAGACCTTTCCTTTTCCCTAGTTAATTATTTGAAATAATTTCATTTTCATGCCTAATTGCTATATCTGCTATGCATAACTATCCTAAACTAACTTTTTTTTCTAAGTGCAAAAGGAAGGTCAGTTTAGCTTTATGGGTGTTTCTCTGATTCTTCTTCATATGCAGTGTTCTGATCATAATAGGAATTATATTATTTTTAAGATATCTTATGCTACTTTTAGTGTTTGACCAATGAAAATTTTCAGGGTTGTTAAATGCATAATCATGTCTCATGAAATCTTTCAGTTGTGGTTGATGATGTGGAAAATTATACTAGAGTATCGAATTCAAAGTTGAGAAGCAAATAACCAAACTAATTGCATTGAAAGAATTTACTGGTTTATTTGCAAACAAGCATGCATATTGGTGAATATCAATTGTTTCTCACCGAGTGAATTTTAGATTTTTCTCAGTATGCCATTTCAACATTTTCAGGTAAACTGGAAAAATAATTATGTCAAGAATTTGTTCATTTGCTGCTCATCAAGGAAAACTAATTATGCTAACAGATCTCGAGCAACAAATTTTCAGCTGCCATATGAAATGGTTTTTGCACCATTGTAGTCTTGATAAGGAAAAAAAAAACAAAGGAAAGAGGAAGAAATAATGGAAGTAACTTTCAATTTCTCTCAGATTGAAATATGTTTCTCATTTATGTTTAGTTTTGAAGGTTGAAATGAAACAATTTCGAAGTGGCGACACTTCAGTCCTTATGCAGCATTATGAGAAGAAAGTTCATGAATCGGAAATCAAACAGAGGGCTTTACGGGTAAAAATTTCTGTCTTATCACTTCCATGAGTATGAGTTATCACTCTTACAGTTCAATATATTTGTTACGAAAATTTCTTAATTTACTTAATCCATGTGTTATTGAAGGAAACAAAAGCATACATGACTCAACTGTGGGCAAAAATTTGAGGTAAATAGACTGCTAATATTACAAAAGAGATGATTACAAATGTAAATGACAAAAGGGTACAAGAAGGCAATTGGAAAGTGAACTGAACCGACACAAAAAAGCAGAATCAACTTCAAATAGAGGTATTTTAAATGTTATTTTTATACTTAAGGTTGGTAACGCCTAGTTTATGTTTATTTTAAATTCCCTCCATGATTTCAGCTTTTACTTTTATAGTTTTATGAAATGGGATTGCTACAAATATAGTATTCTAATACCTTATATTTTTTAGATAGAGCCTTGTGGTAAAAAAAGAAAAATTGATGGTCTTGAGAAATGAAACAATGTGATTAAGAGAATTTTGATGTTCTTACCAAGAATTATTACAATGAAGATCAAGGTATGAAAAGTTTTCCCAGTAGAGTGTAACTTACAGCTTCTAGCCAGTGCTGCAAAGAGTTCATAGGTTTTCTCATCTTTAGACAAGCCTTTTCCCACCTGAATAAGTCAAATAAGACCTTCACTAGTCTTTCCCAGATTCAGTAAGAAAAGGAGTCAGGAAAACAAGTTACTGGACTTGACGTGTGGATGGAGTCACGATGTCGTGGAAAAGAGGTCCAAGAGGACAACACAATATCAGGTGCTCATTGAAGATATAGTTATTTATGATAAATTTTTTATTCTGTCTTTACTTGATTGTTTATTGGATTTTGCTTAATTATATGCATGAAATAAAAAGGATCATATTGTATGTATATAAAAATTAATAAATTTTGCTCAATTATACGTATGAAAGAAAAGGGTTCATAATTCGATCGTTGGAATGTAGTTGCACACTTGAAAATGAACAAGTATCAATGTTTTCTTTTGTCTATGATTTTACTGAAATAATGAAAGGGGATATCATGTGAATTCTATAATTAGCCGAAGGATATAAATTTAGGAAAAGTTGCATGCTCATTTACTAGTATTTGTGGGAATCCCCTATCATGTCAAGGATAATTGATGAGTTTTAATTTTATGTAGATTGTTGGTGATAATCTTAATGAAGATGCATGTATGAATGGATATAATAAAATAAAGGTACAATTTATTTACCTATGCTAGTTAATTGGTGTAGATTATATAATTATTGCTATAAGATTATTTAATTTGTCTAAATACTTACTTTTATAGATTGGTGCTCGGGTAAATTTATACTGTCATATTTTTGTTTACAGGTTGCACAGGTGTAAAATGAATTCTTATGGTGGTTTCACTCGATATTTGGTTGCGTTAGCTTCTATCTGTAATGCAGCAAATTTGAATATAGAATGAATGTTTGTTTAGGTTAATATAGATATTTTGACTTCTAAATTAAAATAGAGCTTGTTATTATGTTTCTATTGTAGGTTGTTTATATGTTTATACATTAATTTAATTCATACTTATAATTTTATGTACTTTTATTGGATATTAGTGGATGTTTGATGCACACTTTTCTTTTGATAAATGTTCATTTATTAACATATTAGTTTTTTTTTAATCTTATTACTTGTATTTTGTTAGGTATAATGGTTATGTTGTATAACATTTCATTTGAGGTATATTGGTATAATGAAGTAATATTATTATATTGTAATATATTAAATAAAATTTACTACAATATTAATATTTACTACTATCGTAGTGAATGCAATATTATATGTATGACATATTTATTACGAAAATTGTTCGTATCAAATTATGTTTTTACTACGCCTGAAACATTCGTAGTTAAAAGTTGGTATCAGCTCATCTTATTGACTACGACAAATATACCGTAGTAAATGCCAATTTTTTCGTAGTAACAACTACTTACTACGAACAAAGTATTATAGCAAAGTATTTGTTTCGCCAGTATTAACAACGATCAATATTCGTAGTAAATTCGTAGCAAAAAGACTTTTGCTACGAATTTATGCCTCCTACTACGATTTTTCGGGCATAGTAAAAGACACTTTTCTTGTAGTGCTTCCAGTAATCCTCTAACTTTCCATTTGGGATATTTGGGTGGGGTTGCCTATTGCCGTTTCCGTTTGAGTCATAACTCATACCATTAATTTGTATTTTGGTAAAGAAAGCTCACTGACTGCTATTTGCGACTTGAATCTTTTGTTTTTAATTCTTATGAATAATTTTAATGTTTTGTGGGGGGAGAACGTGGCTGTTAATGATTTAACGGGCTGAATTGTATGAATGCGTTTGTGTGTACTGTGTATTCTTTTTTTAGAGTGCGTAGGGTTTTCTTCTTCATCCTATTCCTTTTTTTTATTTTTTTCCAGTTTTTCGGCAAATAACCGGAACCAAACTGCAAATTTTTAATTTTTACAGTACCAAAACCAAAACTAATCAGTTGGATAAATGACAAGCTAAAATCAAAAACCGAAAATTTGGTTCACCAAACCATTAGTCGAATTTTTGGTTTTTAACGGATTGATGGAGTGGAAAACATGCAAAAACAAATCATATATTCTCTGTAATAAATGGGCCATGCCTTCAAATTACTCCACCGAAAAAGAAACTTCTCTGAACTCCACCTCAATAATGCAGAAGCAATCTTTAATCATATGTACTGGGTCCTCGTTGAAATATATGCCAATTCTGCCCATAGAACAAAGAAACAAACGCTCATCCAAAATCAACCTTACGATGTATTTTATGCAGAAAACAAAGACGTGAATTCTATTATCCTAACTCAAATTCTTAAAAACCTTAATATACCAGTTCCTCCACCGTCTGCAAAGCAGGCAATCCAAACACCATTCCGAACGTCCCACCCAAACGTAAATTTACAATAAACAAGTCAACTATAAATAGTTATAACATAGACGCTAATAATACAATTTAATAAAAACAGTAAAAAAAAAAAAGGTTAACATAAAAGATTTAAAAACAATAACAATCAAATATGAATGGAACATAGTGTCAACTATCATTACAAAGCATAGGTAATAGAATGGAACCACGAGAGACTCTCCCGCCTCTCTCCAGTGAAGAATCCGACCAACTGAGAAGAAGTACCAAAAAATTCAAAACGGGAACGGAGGAAACTAGTGTGGCGATGGAGGGCATCGAATCGGAAAAAGCTAATAGCCTAAACGGGGAATCTCCTCGAGCGAAATCTTATCTGGCCTCTTTGATGGGCAATGAAACAGAAGCACATCCGAAGTTTCAGGAATCGCGACTTGATACCGAGAAGATCCGCATAGAGGAGCCCACGGAGAATCATCCCTTTCCTAGGATTCATCTGTCTGAAGAATACAAGGAAGAGATACGACGACCTTGGCGATCTGCGGTTATACTCCGAATTTTGGGACGTGGTATGAATGTCAATCTGTTGTCAGCTCGGATAGATAAGATGTGGAAACTACAAGGGGAGTTCGATTTAATCGAACTTGGAAACGGTTGTTTCACGCTCAAAACCCACGATCCAGAGAAGGCTGCCATGATCCTTACTGAAGGACCTTGGGTAATTAATGGCAATTATCTTGTAGTGCGTAAATGGATGCCTAACTTTCAAGCGGCAAAAGATCGAATTACCACGGCGATTTCCTGGGTACGGATCCGCGGCTTACCAACTGAATACTACAAGGAGCCAATTTTGTATGGCATAGCAACTGCTATCGGGTCGCCGATCAAGATAGATAAGAATACATACTGGGGTGAGAAAGGAAAATACGCTAGGGTGTGCGTCGAGTTGAATCTGGATAAACCGCTACGTAGTGGAGTGGAAGTCGAAGGTGAGTTACTTGGGATCGAGTATGAAAGTCTACCATCAATCTGCTATCATTGTGGGATGGTAGGGCATAGGATTGGCAGCTGCCCAACGAAACCTCCGGATGAAGAGGAGAATTCCAAAGAACAGCATGCCACACCCGCGCCGCAGGGGATGAAAGACGCCAATACGGGTGCTACGTACGGTCCTTGGATGATGGCTAATCGGGGTCGGAATAATAGGAAGTATGGACAAATGGCCGGCAACGGCCATCGGGGGATGTACAGGGGAGATGACGGTGGAGTCCAAAAAGGAAACCGCTATGGGGGAGCGAATCCCGCGCAATCAAACAGATTTGATGTTTTTTCCAATCCTATGATTGCGGAAGAAGAGATTTCGGAGGATCAGGAAAATAATAATACTGTTGCGGAAGCTCCGGGTATGAGATACGGAAATCAAACAAACAAGGAAACTTACCAAGCTGAGAGAGAGAGCAATAAGAGGCCCCGGATTCGACCCAAGAAGTCTGCCCCATCGGGTCCAGCCCATACCGAGAACCCAAATCAAGAAGTCCGGGATCCGTCTGAGAGTCGCACCCCTCTGAAAGTAATTAACCCCAACAATAGTGCTCCCCGCCTGTTGCGGCGAATGCCAAACACCAAACAGGCTGGTGAGATGGCTCCGACAGGTGCAAAGAACTATGACGTACAGCGGGTAGAAGACGTTTATGGGGGAGGAGTACATAATCCCACTTATGATAGCGAAGAGGCAGACCGGAATTCATGGTATGATAGTTTTATAGGGTTTGAGAATGAAGCAGATTATCCGCCGGATAGTGATACTGGCGATCCGGGCCGACGACAGGCGGCTCTTGACAATCGGTTGAATGCTGATAGGTCCCTTTCGGGCATGCATATGGACGAAGGCGAGCTTCCGCTGGAGACTAATGGGGTTGGTCAGAGAACCAATTGATTGCCCCGATAAGTTTCTTTTTTTACACCCCTCCGCAGTTTCCCAATGAAAGTTCTTTCATGGAATTGTAATGGAACGGGCAATGAAGGTTTTAGACAGAATTTCCAAGACATGATCCGTGAACATAACCCGGACATTGTGTTTCTTTTGGAGACTAAAGTTTCTGAGTCTAGAGCGGAACTTATATCCCGCAGTTTAGGGTTTGGTAACGTGTGTCGGGCCCCGATCATTGGCAGAGAAGGTGGCATCTGGATGCTGTGGGACGAGAATAGAATACGTGTTGAGATTATGGAAGTCTCTAATCAATTGATCCATTCAAAAATTGGTCCGCGAACGGAAGAGTGGTACTGCACCGGGGTTTATGCAAGCCCTAACTCCCGTAAGCGTGATGAACTTTGGACAAATCTGAAAACTTTAAGCACAAACGTGAGAGGTGCTTGGATGTTAACGGGGGATTTTAATGATATCATGGGACCTAGCGAGAAGAGCGGTGGCAACATGGTGAGTTGGAACAAATGTGATAAGTTTCGGGAAGCAGTTGAAACTTGTAGTCTCATGGATATAGAGATGAAGGGGTCTCGGTTCACATGGGCTGGAACGGTTGCTGGTGGTGAGAGAGTATTGGAGAAACTAGATCGAGTCCTTGCTACACCTAATTGGACAAGCAAATTCCCGGATAGCGTGGTGAGAGTGCTCCCCCGAACCCACTCTGATCATTGTCCGATCTTGACAGACACCGAAGGACTACGGTGCACAATTTCAATGAAACCCTTTCGTTTTGAAGCAGCTTGGTGCTCACATGAGGACTGCAAAAGTTTGGTTCAATCAATTTGGGAAGCAAACCGAAGCCTACTTGATGCATTAAGTGCAATGCCGGATACCATGCGGGAGTGGAATAGAACAGTTTTTGGTAACGTATTTCGGAAAAAGAGACTCCTCAAAGCGAGGTTGGGAGGGATCCAAAAAATCCCCATTGATAGGCTCAGCGAAGAGCTCAGAACGCTAGAAACTGAGTTGATCAAAGAGTACAATGAGATCTTGAGAAGAGAGGAGTTAATCTGGTACCAGAAATCAAGGGTGGATTGGCTAAAACATGGGGACCGAAACACCAAATTTTTCCACTTAATGACGCTGAATAGAAGGAGGAGAAACAAGATAGATACTCTCTATATTGATGAGCAGTGGATTTCTGATAAGGAAGTTTTACAGAGTCACGTGCGGGACTACTTTGTGAGGTTGTTTGCGCCAGAAGATACTGTTGGGGATGGAGATCCGATCCCTCGGAACCAACGGCAACGATTCCTCAGCCAAAGCGAAAAGGAGGTTATTTCCAAACCGGTTTCCAAAGATGAAGTCCGCATGGTTGTGAACGCTATGAGCCCGTATAAAGCCCCCGGGCCCGATGGTTGTCATGCTTTCTTCTATCAAAAGTATTGGGAGATAGTTGGGGATTCACTTTATGAGTGTATCCGGAATTGTTTTGAGAACAAGTCAGTCCCGTCGGAGATGGGGACAACGTTCATCAGTCTTATACCTAAAAATGAGAGCCCGAGAAACGCTGGGGAATTCAGACCGATAGCACTCCTCAATGTCTCTTTCAAGATATTAACCAAACTACTTGTTATGAGAATCAAGCCGTACATCTCTGAAATTGTAGGCCCGTATCAAAGTTCGTTCATTCCGGGAAGAACGACACATGATAATATTCTTGTGATCAAAGAGCTAGTGCATTCGATGTACAACTCCAAGAGTAAAAAGGGCAGCATGCTTCTCAAACTCGACCTGGAAAAAGCATACGACATGGTTAACTGGTCTTTCCTTAGAGAAACTCTGAATTTTTTTGGGTTTCCTGCGATATTGGTGGAGCTGATTATGTCTTCGGTGAGTATCGTGAAACCCCAAATTTTATGGAATGGCAGCCCTACCGCGTCCATATCTCCGACTCGTGGGATTCGCCAAGGGGACCCTCTGTCCCCGTATTTATTTGTGTTATGCATGGAGAGGTTGAGTTATTTGATAGAAGAAGCTGTGGATAATGGTGATTGGGGGTCGGTGACAACCAACCGCAATGGGCCGAAGTTCAGCCATATGCTTTTCGCTGACGATATCGTTCTTGTCGCCAAGGCAACGAGAACCAATGCTTTGAGTATTAAAGGAATTCTGGATCGTTTTTGTGGAGCTTCCGGATTGCGCATTAGCAACAACAAGTCCAAGGTTTGGTTCTCTCCCCGCACGGAGATCAACCGGCGCAACGAGATCACGGTCGCTTTGGGAATTGGCGAAACGGATCAAATTGGGAAGTATTTAGGGGTTAATTTGGGAGATGGCAGGCACAATAATGCGGATTATGCAGCGGTTATGGAGAGAATACAGAAAAGGCTTTCGACTTGGAAAGCTAAGAACCTCAACCTCGCCGGAAGGCTGACACTCATTCAGTCGGTCACTTCATCGATTCCGGTATACCACATGCACACTAACTGGTTCCCTTCGGGTGTTTGCGAGAAGCTGGATCAGATCAATAGAAATTTCTTGTGGTCTACGGACATTACGAGACGTAAAACTCACCTAGTTGGTTGGGGAAAAGTCATCCGTAGCAAAGAAGCCGGGGGGCTGGGAATCAGGGATTCGAGACGTAATAATATTGCGCTTTTAGCCAAGACGGGTTGGAGACTTATGAAAGGCTATGGCAGTAAGTGGGAAGAGCTGTTTCGCTCAAAGTATTTGAGAAATGAAGATATTTTGTCCCACGAACCGAAGGCTACGACTTCCAGACTTTGGAAAGGCGTAGTGAAAAGCATACAACACTTCAAAGGAAGTATTATGTGGAGGATTGGTGATGGAAACATGGTAAGTTTCTGGGACGATTTGTGGTTAAGTGGCGGGAAACTGCGGAACATGATACCGGGTGAAATACATGCGGATGATCTTCATCTTAAAGTTAGTGATGTTTTTAATAGTGCGTCGGGTTGGGATTTCAGTGTGGTGCGTACGAAAATGCCGGACACAGTTAAGAACTTGATTCGATCAGTGCCGGTTAGCAATGGCTCCATAATGGGAGATACAAGAATCTGGGGGAAGGAAGCGACGGGAAAATTCAGTTGTAAGTCTGCCTATGCCGCTCTTGCCTGGTCGAATGATAACAGAGATAATTCTTGGAGTCTCATTTGGAAGAGCAACCTACCAAATAAGATTAAGTGCTTTTTATGGCAGCTCAATCACGGGAGTATTTGGTGTAATTCTTTGAGAAAGGCGCGTAGGTTGGGGGGTGATGGGAGATGCTCGAGATGCACAGGTGATAACGAGGACATACTACACATATTCCGGCACTGCCAAGAGGCGAACCGTATCTGGAAATGGGTGGTCCATGATGCGGATTGGCTTAATTTCACCACGATTAGTGACTCCGGCTGGGTGGGGAATTGCTGGAAGCAACGTTTCAATAACAAAATTATCCAGGATTGTGATTGGAAGTTTATATTTGTGGCGGGCTTGTGGACTCTGTGGAAGAGACGTAATAACTGGGAATTTAGACACCAACGTGATACCCTTTCGGTAACTTTAAACAACTGGAAGTCTATGGCGATCGATCTCAAGTCGCTGGAAAAACTTCCCGGCGCCAAGATACCGAGAATTGAACATCCTTGGAGGCCGCCGGAAAGGGGGTGGGTGAAGTTGAATAGTGATGGTAGCTTATTCGGCCATCGGAGCACGGCAACGGCGGGTGGTGTGATCAGAAACGAGCGAGGTGAATGGATAGCGGGCTACGCTATGAAGCTGGGCCAAATCTCCATCCTCATGGCGGAGCTTATTGGCATCAGGGAGGGACTTGTTATTGCTTGGGAGAGAAGGTTCCCAAAGATTGTGGTCGAATGTGATTCTTTGGAAGCTATCAAGCTGATTAATGAGGCCGACTCGGAGGTTCACCCTTTAGGCCTTATCGTGGAGGATTGTCGTCGTCTGATTCACAATCCTTGGGAGTGCAAGCTGAGGCACGTCTATAGAGAAGCTAATTGCCTCGCTGATTCTTTGGCCAAACGAGGACAGCTTATGGAGGAAGACAAGATAGTTTGGAACTGTCCCCCGGGGGAGATTGAGGCTTGATGAAGCCGGTTCTATTGGCAACGTGTTAGCCGCTTCTGTTGCTACCAAAAAAAAAAATCATCAATGTATGGTTATTTATATCCTCAAGACATTTTCATAAGCTTTGTTAATTATATGATTGTATTAGAAAGCAAAGCTCAAATTGAATTGTAAATCTTGGCTCCGGATCCCCTGCAATGTACCCTGCTTTATTTTCCTGCTAAACCACTAATATCTCGCCACGTGTCAAATTAGCTCTAATTAAAAAAATCTCGTTTCTCCCTTAACACTGATTAATGGTGAATAAAATTCTCTCTGTTAGTTTTCCTTTCTCTCTCTACGTTAATTACCCAATAAAAAAAACTAGCATAAACCCCGTACTTTACACGGAATATTTAACGATATATAAAAGATTTGTACATAATTTTTTAATTATATATACTAAAAAGATTCATTAATTTTTTTTGTTTTCTCCCTTCTTACCGATTAAAAAGATTAATATTCCTTCCATATCATCTGTTTAGAGAGAACTTGATCTTTAATATAGGTTTTCAAAATTTAAGTTATAAAATTTCAATTAGTGATCAAAAAACTCCACTGTGTACAAGTACAATTACAAACTTATATACAAGTGAGAGACCCAATAAATATACACCACGTGTCTAGTATGAGCTGGAGGCTTGTGGTGAAAGAATCTAACTAGCCGCAGATCCAAGCTACCATCCACTGAAGCTTCTAGAATGCAGGAATTACAAATTACAATAGATTGCAAGCAGTTTTAGTACTCTATAGAAAGAGTTTAACGCCTTAAAAGAACATAAATCCCGATTCCCGAACACATGGCTCTATCTTGGCTGGAAACATTCGCACGTATGATTGTTGCTAGATTTCTCAGAGGTTTTATTTGTACTGGAATCCTAATGTACCGGAGCTGAGTCAGAATTTTTTAATAGTCGGGGCTGAAAATTTTAGATGTCCTTACAATGTTCATGAGATATTAAAATTTATTGATGATAATTATTTTCGATGATTCGTGTTCTTTTCAATTTGTTCCCATCATTTTTTGTCAAATTAAAGTTTTTATGTACAAATACTTATATGATCCCAAAAATATATAAAAAACTAAAATTTATTTTGAGATTAAAATATCCATAATCAAATATAGTAATTAATTATTTCGTTAAATTATAGATAAGTTAAATTATAAATGATTGAATTAAAAAATTATTAAGGATTTTATTTTTAAAATTAAAATTCGAATTCACAATATTTTATCAGAATAATATGTATTAGAAATTAGAATTTTTTGTAATATTATTCGATAGAGTTGGTTTTGATTAGAATTACCCACGTAATATGGTATACTTTATCTCGGTAGCATTATATGATACATTATCTATATAATAAGATATATTACACTAGTTTTTCCTTGTATGAAAATAACAATACATTGATTTTTTTTCCTAAAGTGTTCGAAGCATCATAACAAAAAATTCACATTTTTAATTATTTTTATATTCAAGCGAAACTAGAATTATATCGAATATAATATGTAAACATAACATTTATTATACATAATAGCTAGTAAATTTTATATTGTTAAAAAGTGTTAATTAATGTATTTTTAATAATATATATTTTTATTATTAAAATTAATTTGAAGGGAATTAGTGGGGTTAGGGGATAGATTATGGAGGGGGCGGAAGGGGGGGACTCAAGCAAGGTAATGTTAATAAAGACCTAAGGGATGTTTATATTTTATACCGACTTATCTTGTGATTTGATCTGATTATATAGGTTTCCTTGACTTCCCCAATGGAAGAGTTTATATTACTCTACAAGTTTCCCTGGCTTCCTTGATTTGATGTAAATATTATCTGTCAAAGGTTGCAACAGAAGCTGATTTAGGCCTCGCCGATGCTTACATCAATGGGGATTTCTCTGTTGCTGATAAAAATGAAGGTCTTCTCGACCTTTTCAGGGTGAGAATGTGATGTCTCTATCCCATGTTGAGAAAATATGAGAAACTTGCAATCTCATCCAATGGGCTCGGGCGTGATGAATAAAATGAAATTATGGAAACATATTTTACCCCGTTTTTCATTTTTGTTGATGATAAATTTGATAATTGCATTTTTAACAGTTACTGATTGCCAATAGAGAGTTGAATACTTCAAACAATAACAAAAGGTAACAAATGACTCCATATATCTGCTATGTTCTATTCTATTAGTTTCAAGGAGTGTATTTTTCTTCAAAAAATTTAAAGAATAATATTGTTGTGACCTGTAGGAGATGGTGGACACCATTACTCTTCACTTCTGCAATAGCTTCGGCCAAATACTTCTATTATCATGTGTCGAGACAGAATACGCCAACTCAGGCACGCCGTAACATCTCAAGACATTATGATTTAGTAAGTTCGTGTGATATTTATGAACATATTTTTTACATAGAGCAGAAATTAACTGGTTTTTATCAGTATTGTTCTCCATAGCAACGAGCTCTTCTCTTTGTTTCTGGACGAAACAATGACATACTCCTCCGCAATATTCAAGACCGAAGGTGAAGACTTGAAGGTTGCGCAGCTAAGGAAAATCTCTATTCTCATCGAAAAGGTGAAGTAAATATATTCTAGGGATAATTAAACCGACATACCCTGAAGTTTGATATAATTACACAAATATCCCCTGTGATTTGAGAAATTAAAATAAGATAAATTTACATTTTAAAATATTAATATTCCTAATTAACATTTTTACATACAAATACAACTCTAATTATTATATGTTCATTATTTTTTTTTCAACTCGTCCAATATTTCTCTTTTCTCCTCCAATCAAAATTTTGTAATCTAAAAAAATCGCATACCTAACAAAATTTACAATTACAAAGTAAATCTTTTATCTTTTCTTAAGTTTTATGAATTTATAAATAAGAGTATATATAGAATAATTCTATGTATGATGAATTATAAATAATCTTATACAAAATTATAATAATTTATTATAAGTTATATATTAATATAATACTTAATCATATTATAATACTCTAAAGTATTTTAAAATATTTCAGGGTAAATTAGTAACTTTATAAAAATTAAAAGTGATTATCAACTTTTCTCTACAAACACTCAACTAATTATTTTTTTTGTTAATCACTTTTTTTTTCCGAACACTCACTGCTTTTACTATTATAATTTTTTACTGCTTTGACTTCTGCTTCTACTTCTACTTATGAAGTAGAATTACAAACACCCCCTAAGGGATATGGTAAAAAAGCTCGACAAACCCTCGTCAGTCGCTTGAAGCCCAGCCATTTCTTCAGCGACGAAGATGTCGGCAGACTTTCGTTTCTTTTGAGACATTAATCCCTTGGAGTACACACCACCGTGCTGTTTAAATTTAAATGGAATCGTGGGAGTGAGCAAGAATCGTCCTAAATTTAAAATATGTTTTAATCTACTCTGTTCTTTATTTATTTATTTACTTTTTCTGAAAGATAAAAGTATTATTCCCAAAAAAAAGTAGGGATCCTCCAAAATCGTAAAATGAGTTTAGTTTATCCTTCTAGCAAATAGTTGAATCTAAATCCTAACGGCATTCCATATTTCGGTCTGATAAATCAAGTGAGAGGATATAAATCAGACACTCAACGACCCATTAAGGGAAAGATGTGTCACCTACAGGTCTATAAAGAGTCCACCCGGACCAAATTAAGAAATCGAACCTTGTACTTGTAGCAATTCTGCCCCTCCAGAACTAACTAAGCTACGTCCTGCGGGCAAGAGGTAGTTTTTGTAACTTTTTTTTTTTTTTTGTTGTTAAACACCCACATTCCACATGGCCAAAGGAATTCAGACCCGTATCATTACCTTAGAGAAAGAACTCTCAAAATCACTTCGTCAACCCCAATTGGCCGAGGTAGTTTTTGTACATAATTGTACTCTATTATTAATTTAATTAATTTATATATAT
>JBBMKE010014518.1:0-19755 GCA_037834125.1 Lippia alba | reverse complement strand
CCATTAGGGTTTGATCCGCGGGTTCCTATTTTCGTAAAATTTCCGCTGTGTTTCCAATTAAGACAGCTGAACTTGTATTTTGTATTTTACAGGTACCAGAAACGGGTCTCAAACATAATCGACGACGTTCTGGAATGGTCCCCTCGGCTTGCCCTGTCGGGTATGATGGACAAGCAAAGTGCGGTTAACGTGACGGATTACAACACCGCCCCCGCTGATAGCAGCAAAGTTGGAGAAGAAAAAATGGTGGAGTCTGAAGACACAGAGGAAGAGACCTTGTCTGATCAGGTACAGGCATAAGAAGTCAGAAATGTAGGACACGAAGATGACAATCATCATTGAATATTACAATGTAACGCAGATAACTAACTGTATGGTCGAAATCTCAATCTGACTTTTCTCTGCTATTTCCAGTCTTCCTTTTTTTTTTTCCTTCTAATTGTATTTCAAAATTAAGTTTAATTACAATTACAAATGCGCATGAAATTCAAACAATTTAGGGAAAACACCATGATACCGTACGAATTTGAAAATCAACAAAAAGTTTAAGGGTGTATTTGTTCAAGTCTCGTTAGGGTGGTTGGAAACCAACGATGATCTTTTTTAAAATAAAGTAAGTAGTTGGGAACCAACAATGATCATTTGAAAAATTGATCGAAGGTGTACTTTACATTATGACCATTTTCTGTAAATTTGATTTTAAATATAAATTACATTATCCATTTTTTAATTGAAAACTAGAAATTATTTGCATTATTTCTAGTGGTTTTTATAATATTTTCGTTAGCACTTCAGTAATAACACCATCATTAGAGGAGCTTTTTGCAGTATTTTACGAGTAGAGACAAAATCAAGATTTAATATAAAGAGAACAAAAATTAAAATATTTAAATTTAAGTAGATGAAATTTTGGATTGGGATGGGGGGAGGGAAACAAGGTGAGATAATAAATTCTAATGCATACATGATTTGAAGTCATCTGCCCATCTGCATTTTTCCTAATCAGTTTAAACGTACTCGGTTGGACATGATTTGAAGTCATCTGCCCATCTGCATTTTTCCTAATCTGTTTAAACATACTCGGTTGGACCATCAGGGAATGCAGCCGTAATCAGTTGGAACATCACGTTTAACCGTAATCGGTTGGACATCGGGGAATGCAGTCGTAATCATTGGAGCATCGTGTTTAAACGTAATCGGTTGGAACATCAGGGATCGCCATCAGTTTAAACATAAGGGAACATAATCGGTTTAAACGTCAGGGAACGTTCAAGGTCTGAACGTCAGGGGTATTCATAGTTAACCGATTCTGATGGATATGACCATCATTTTAAATTCTGGGACCAAACTAACTGTCAATAAACAGTCAACCGGTACAAATTTTTATTTATTTTTAATTTCTTAGCATTATTTAGTAAGGAGGTATTCATAATTAACCAAAGATTTATAAGTATCTAGACAGGTTACTCCACAAACCAAGAGAAACCAATTCAATCCGCATCAGCATCTCGCACTAATGATTTTAGGTTCAAGAAATCAAGACAAAATAAATAAATAATGCACCTTGAATTCCAGAATGCTGTTAATACTTAATACTGAACACATTCTACAACTCCTAATCCTAAGACAACTTTACAAGGGTTTTACCTGTCCGAATCAAACTCTGTCAAGACATTTTGTACAGAAGCAAAGAGCAGTAGGACTCAAAAAAGAAGAAGCTTAACACGAAGATTGTGACCAACACCATCCGCCCTCAACAAGTTACTATAGAAACAGCCAAGAATGAATTGCCGCCCAGCTTAGGAAAAGCCAAGATCACACGAAACACCACCTTAAATGTACTTCACTGCATGGGAAGTCGGTCATTAGACTTAAATAGTATGTACTATGTATGCTTAACCTGTCTACCCTCAATAGAACTATGGTTTTATTACCTGCAAATTGGATTGTTTTGATCCATTTGACTCGGGGACAAAGGGTTCTGAACCAGATGAACTAAACGACCGTGACGAGATAGCAGAGCCAGAAGCTGTTGCTTTGGAAGTATCTGTGTCTGACTTTTTTGCAAAACGTCCGCCTGATCCCCTTTGTCGCCTCAAGGCATGTTGGTGCCGGGATTCATGGAGGTAAGGCTACATGTAACAGAAAAAGAGAAAAGTTACAAACAGATCCAACCAGAATTAAGCTGGAGAAATTAGGGGTAAGATTTAAAGAAAATAAAAGCCACCTTTCTAACTTTAATTAACTTCCTCTCAAGCTCTGCTTTGGCACGTGACTCCCGCCTACGAAGGATACCATTGTACTGCTTGGCATTGACAAATACGGGTCCTTGTGCCATCTCCTGCGGCAGTGGCATTCTCGAATTATGCATGTCATATAGTTGAGGAGGAACCTTTGATAACAACAACAATTTGGGACTATCATTAAATAAAATACAAAGAATTTGAAAAATAGTAACGGAAAGGACATGAGAATTGCTGGCTGCCTAGAATAAAAATTCAGGTATTTACTTAACCAACAGGTAGTTAGATTGCATGAACAAAATACTAGTTCTAACTTATTGGTCTGAGGTAACCAAGTTGAATGGAGGATTATGAAGCATTGACTATAGAATTATTTTTAAAGCAGTTCCGTGATGGAGATTTCACACCAAAAGCCTACGAAGGGGCATGAATGTTACCAATTGCCAACATTTCTGATGATGGTTCAATGATAGGTTAATATATATATCAAAAGAAACACAAACTTGAATCTCATTGGAATTCAATTATAGGAGGGGAATCAGGATTCCACAAAGGTTTGATGTTGAAACTATTCCTTTATTCCCCATTTCATAACTGTCTTCAAAACTCAGAATCCAGAATGCAGAAAACAGGAATAAAAAAATTGCATATTCTAAACATAATTATCATCCCACACACCCTTGTGCTATTCCATTTAGTAATGAGGAGATGAATACATAAATGGAAGAAGTTAAAACAAGTCTTCATACCCAAGGCTGGCCATAAGCTGCCATCATTCCTCCATAAAATTGTTCATAAGGATTTGTCCCACAGGCCTGTAAAGGAAAATGCTTCCATGTTTAAAAAAAAAAAAAAAAAACTAGTTCTTTTATTACTCTTTATTCATTACAAACAACTATCGGATATTTATAGTAATAAAAATTCTTACAACTGAGTGCCCAACAAGTTCAAGCTGTTGGGCCTGAGTAAGGCTCCCATTGTTTCTTGGATGTAAGGTGGGTGGAACTTGCTGGACACTTTGTCCCTCCCCTCTAAGTTTCCATCCGAACCTGACAGGGATGATTAGTACCAAGTAAATATTGTTGATTTCGTGAGACCTTAAGAATAAAACTTAAGAATATTGTTGATTTCGTGAGACCTTTTGAAGAAAGTTCCAGACGAAAATCACAAAAGGCTGTTCAGTATGGCAGATGGAAACAAAGTTTGTTCATCCATACAAAAAGATTGAGAGTTATTTGAGAAATTCAAGTTAGATTTTCACCTGGCTGTAAAGGAGTTCTACTAGGCGATTCTTTGGTAGTATCATCTTCTTCCTCATTTATCCCATCTTCAGACTGTGATTGCCCATCCAAAGACTGTTCCGGTGATGAGGAGTCTGATGCATTTCCGCGCATCATTGCTGAGGAATAGGGATTATATCCAGTATTAGTCCACCAAGGATCAGAATATACAGTGGAGTTTGTAACATTATAACGTTCGGATTCTCCTTGACTGACACCCTTGGGCTTGGGTTGCATGCTCTTCTAATTCCTCAGAAGAGATTCGCCGATGTACCCTTACAAAAGCAACAAACAAACACAGCCTGGTTAGTCCAGATGGGGAGAAGATTGCAGATTTGAACTTTTCAAACAACACAGACACACTACATAGATATGTACACATGTTTTTCTGGATTACTTTGCAATGAAATACCTCAAATGCACATAACACACAAAAATTATGAAGGAATCAACTGGCACAATTATTAGGGGGTGTTTGCAAAAACTTCAGCTTTTGGAGAAGTAGAAATAGAAGCTAAAGTTCAAAAAGGTTAGTAGTAGTAAAAGTGGGGAGTGTTTGGGAAAAAATGTTAAATGTGTAACAGTAAAACCAAGGGCAGTTGAGACTTTGGAAAGCAAGGTTGAAAGGCACTTTCTTAGAAGTTGGTCCTTAGATGCTTCTAGCTTATTTCTGCTTAAAATTAGCACAAGTTGATTTTCCAAACACACCCAAAATGCTTTAAAAAGGCAAAAAGTGCACAAGTGCTTTTCTTGAGAGTTTGCAAATACTAGACCAACCAATCACATGAATATATTCCTATTTGGATGATGCTTTTGAATTCTTTTGCAGTTCTATGCAATCATTTACTTAATTCTAGTTGTTACTAGAATACAATTCTTATATTCATTTTCAAAATTGCCAGAGTATAACAACTAAAATGATGTCATCCTTCCACATATTCTGTGCTGAAAAACTTTACAGAAATGAGTGTGTATTGAAATTTTAAAAAATTGAGGTATTACCCATATGTGACAAAGGTCAAAGAAAAAAAGAAAGAACAAAGATCCTATAATGTACTGTCCGTATCATATAATGACGCAACAAGTAATTCTCATAGAAAAGAAAATAGAAAATAAAACATAGAGATCTGAAACAGGCAAGTGGAACATTCTAGCAAGTGAAGGCTGAAGACCAAGTAACATTAGATTACAAAACTTGTATGTTATGTTCTGAAGCACCAACCGGTGGTTGCTTTCCACCATGTAGCACAAAAGTGGTGTATGTTTCAGAACAATTCAGTAGTAAGCGAATCTTGGAATCCCTTTCTGTTTTACCACATACGTAGATTTTTTTCTTCATGTAAACCAGTTTGACATAATAAACGCATTTCAAATTTTACCATATGAACTTTTCTACACAAGGAATTAAATCATATGTCCTTTTCAGGAACTCCTAATCTTTTGATGGTAATCAGAACTGATATAGCATACATGTTGTGCGGTTGTGCCGAAATCCACTTCAGCCAAACCGGTGCTTAACCAAAGGACGTTACTGATTGCCAAACAATAATTTTTCAGGTTAATATTCAGGCATGCCTCAGCAGTCATTACTCACGGAATTGCAGCAACTAGTCAAACAATATCCTAATAGACAAGAAAAGTGTTTTAATTTAACATATTAAAGATCAATTTCACACGATGTACTGAGTCAAAGTTCCTACTTTTTCTCCCTCATCTCTTTACTGATTTTCAAATTGAAATTATCCAAGACACCTCTTGGCAGAAAAAGCTTCAAATCGAACTTTTCCATTTCCTGCCTTTCAACTGTAAAATTGTTTATCCCAATCAATCCCACAACTTGATCGAACCTAAAACCATCAAAATTGAGATAAAACATGAACTTTTCAAATCAAATATTTCCATGAACCAACTCCCTAAAAAAATACTAATCCGATTGAAAACGTGAAGAGCAGCAGTTACTCGCAAGAACATCACCAATAACTCCAACCACACATATCGCAACCATAAATCATAACAAGAACACAAACCCAGATCAGAAAACGCTCAAAACACAAAAAATCATACACATGCACATACAATTCACAAATACATACATGTCAAGATGAACGCATGCAGACAGAGGACTCATGCAAGCAAAATAAAGGGAAACAAAGCTACCTCAAGGAGCTAACAGTCGAAGCTGCAAAACAAAACCCTAAAAATTGGGGATTTGAGAAAAATTAGCTCGAGAATTTGGAGTCAATGCGCGTCTTTGTGTAAGAGGTTTGAAATACTGTAGAAATTTTACAGAGAACTGTACAACTGCAGCGGAATCGTATCTGGTGTCTATACAGTGTTGATTTGGGGGTGTTCTCAGCTGGTTTTGATTCTGTCACCCGGGGTAGTACCTAAATTGCGTGCAACCATATGTAGGGCCCTTTACCATAGTTTACTCAGCACACGTGTTATTATACGATGATTTTTACGTTATCACATTTCAGATTTATTCTCACGTTTTTCATATTTAGCTAAATATTAAAATAATTTAGGATTGCATGGTTAAGAGTGGAGATAAAATATTTAATTATCCCAACCTAAAATCTGTAAGATTTATTTTAGGGAAAAAAATAAATTAAAGATTTAAATTATAAAAATATTTTCGATCTAGGTGTTTTTCTTTGTCTTTTAAATCTATAAGATTTATTTTAGGGAAAAAAATTTTACCATCCGAACTATGATCATTTTGGTAATTTACCTTTTCAACTATTTTTCATAGCAAATCGCTGCAATCCAAACTCTTCGAAATTGACAAACCACCATCTACAACATAAATTAAGTGGTTTTCGGTGACTGAAAACCATACGCGTGACTTTCACATACTTTGAGTAAGGGTAAAAATGTCTTTTCAATTTTATCTTCACCATTTAAATCCTTTTACCCCAATTCTCTCATTCACATTTACCCCAAATTAAAAATGTGGCAGCAAACACACAAATTTGCTTTGGGTGATGAAGATTTTTGTCTTTGTGGCCTGAAAGCTGTTCGCTGGACTTCATGGAGGGAAGATCACGCCGTCCGCAGCTTCACTACCCGCAAGAAATTCCCAATAAGAATCTTCTTCTTAAGATTTGAAAGGGTCGCTTTTGAGAACCTTAATTTATAAAATTTCACTAAAAAATTCGACATGTATTACACAATAAGAAGGTGGATGCACTTTCTTTAATTGGGTTGATCCGCCATTGTGCTCTAGAGTCAGCATGTGATTTCTGAATTGGTACGTCGTGTGAACAGTCTTGAAACTGACTTGGAGAAGAAAAGTAGAAGAGAAAAGTTACTTTCGTTTTATTAATAATCTCTTGGATCACTTTGTATTACATTGTCTAATTTTCTTATGTAATCCTATTATGAACATAAATTCACATTTTCATATGCAAGTAATTTATGTTCCTCTTGCCCAATGTAACAAAGGGTTGTTGTACTAATGTACTGATATTTTATTGTCTATATTCATGTTTGTAGAAGCATAATACAATGCAACCACAATTTCATAATTAAGCAATAATACCACAACAAAAAACTCTGAACCAAAAATCCAGCATTTTTTAACACAAATAAAGCAGTCAACTGGCTAATGTTTACCATACTTAATGTGTAATTACAACACAACAAATATAGTTGCACTTCGTGGGGAAAAATGGCTGCTGGAAATTTTGGTCCTTGGCTCATTACAAAAAGATGATAATAATAATAATAATAATCCTTAGTTGATATTATCAAAATATATTGGCACGGCCACAAAAATAATTAAAAACAGAATTAAAAATAATCTCAGATGACAAGGACTGCGGACGCGTGGTGTGGTGGTGGCGCCTCCCCATCACGGCGGAGTCCAGCCACGTCGCTCTGACATTCAAATGCTTGTTCAATGTCTAATTTGAACGTTTCAATGATCAAATAATTATATATAAATTTTAAAAAAAGCGGATATATAATTGATGCGACAACTAATATCCATGAAGGATGAATCAACGCTCCTCGTCATTCTATATACTCTCTTAAGCAACACGATTTACGCGAGTAATTATGATTAAGTATGTGTCCAGTAATCTGGTTAATTGTAATCATTATCACTTGTAATGATGTTAGTCAGACTTCATTGATAGGAACTTACACATATGTTTTGCAACAGGAACTCATACATATGTTATCAGGGTAACAAGTGACGATTTGTTCGGCTATACAGATACTTAAAAAAAATGAAGTTTAAGTTAGTTATGTGTAAATGATGTATGAACATCTATAAAGATATTATTTTATTATTTGGGATTATATCGAACATTTATGTCGGAGATCGTATATGATACTCTTAATCTAAATTTTTTTTTAAAAAATCCACATCATCGTACCTGCCATATTCGTGTAATCATATCTGTTTTCATACACCGTAATTTACGTCAGCCCGACTAAAAGGGCACTAACATAATTATTAGAAATAATTTCATCGGACTATCTTGTATTTATTTCTAATTACAAAGTAATCCATTATTATCGAGAAATTATATTTGAATATCTACTTTTGAGAACCGTTTGTGGTCCGGTGGTCCCTAGAATTCTGTAATGTCATTAAAAAAATCCATAATTTCTTGTTAAATTCATAATTTATAGAGATTATTTTGTTTATATTTTTAAATTTTAGGAGTAATTAACACTCATAAAATTATTAGGAACGTAAGTCTACTTTTACAAATTTTGTTAAATGATCTGAAACTAAATAAAATTTATAAAGATTAACATATAAATTTCTAATAATAATAGATTGCACCGTAATCAAAGCTAAATATAAAGTAATCAAATAAAAATGATCCTAATAGTATAAAACACTTCCAGGTTAAAAGGAACTAAAATAAGGATATGATAAAGTTTATTCATACTAAGAAGTCTAGGTTAACTTTACTTATACTATGTATTTATTTATTCCATTACGAGCAACGAGCATCATTAATCGATATTCAATTATTATATATGATGATGTGATCTTTTAACTTTTTAATTATGTTATTGTTACGGATTATAAGTTGCTGATTCATTTCTAATCTCGTGACTTCATTAAGTTGTTCATATATATTTTTTAATATATATATTTAATTGAGTTTCGATTCAAAACTTTAATTTATCATAAAAAATAGATTTATTAACCATTTGAATCAACTTCAATTGGCAAGTCATTCATCGGTTATGAAACCATTTGTTCATATATGAGAAACTAATTAGTAATATTATTTTCACTCTTTTTCCATATGAAAAAAAGTTTAATGGTATTGGCATTATTTATTTATTTATTTATTTAAATAATTTATAAGTTGATTGAAAATTTTAAGATGATATCGACTCCGAAAGTATCAAATAACTTCAGTTTCTTCCTGTTGAACGATGCATAAAGTTTTATTTATCAATTTATGAATTTGGGAAGAAAGGAAGAGAAATAACATTAATTAAAAGAAATGACAAAAACTACGTACGGTAATACGGTTATTCAATATAATTTAATGATTCGTATTATATCATTTTTATTAAAAAATTTCTTGGCACGTAGGGACAATGGCAAAGGGTGGGGACACCCCCTAGAGATTTTGCTCATTTTAAATTACGATTTCACCTTAAAAATAATATTATTTATATTATAAAGTTTGGATTCTCTCACTATAAACTTTGGTTCTTTATTTATTTTTTAAACACATCCAATTTATTGACAAAAAGAATTTTATACTTGAATGATCTGATTCGACTCAAACCCGTGTTAAGATTTAGAAAGAAAAGGTTAAACATGTTCTCCACCCGAATGTTTGAGGGTGAATTGTACTTTAATACCAAATTTCAAAAATTAAGGATTTAATGTCAGAATTTTGATTTTTGTTGTTCACTTTAATGCCTAATTTCATTTTTCGGAAGAATTTTTCGATCAAAATACTACTAACGAGATTCATAAAAGTATCAAAATAAAAAAAATGAGAACACTAAAATGTCTATTTTTCTCTTATGAATTTCACATGTGTGTCTTATGCAATATATTTTTAATCAAAAAATCCTATCGAAAAAATGAAATTAAACAGTAAAATCAACAAAAATTAAAATTAAATATAAAATTATTTAGCTTTTAAAAGTCGAGTATTTTTTAAAATACAATTCATCTAGACAAGAAATATTTAACTAAAAAAAAAGACAAATCCCAATTAAATGGTGAGCTAATAATTTTTCATGCTTTTGGGGAGTGAGTTTACCGCATGCATCATGAGTCTCACTACACAGTAGAGTCTACCCAAGAAGGTCCCTCCGCAGGTGATGTAAGTCGATGTCACAGTCAGCAAGTGGCGAACAATGCACAATTCAGAATTTGAGATTACACCAAGTATCGACACGTAGCCCAGGAGGATCTGCAAGTGAGCCCGTACTGGGGTACATTATCATAGCTCGTCCGAACAAGGACAAACTGACCAAGACTTGGAATAAAAGAGTCATCAGTAGTAGGGGTGGGCGTTTAGGGTCAGGTATCGGCTATCGGGTACCCGATCCGACCCGATTGGGTCGGGTAATTTTAAAAATTTTGGATATCGGGTCGGGTACCCGATACCCGATATAAAATATCGGTTCGAGTTCGGGTAGTAAATTACTACCCGAAAAATTCGATCGGGTACCTGATTAACCCGATTTAAATATATATATATATATATATATATATTATACTATAATCTATATATATAATATATGCTCAATATATATATTATACTATAATCTATATATATAATATATGCTCAACAGTATAATCTAAATATATAATATATGTACAGCAGTGCTATATATATATATTATACTATAATCTATATATATAATATATGCACAACAGTGCAGATTTAATATTATATATATTATATATGAATATTATATTATACGTATGATTTATGAATTTTGAATTGAAAACTGTAAAAAAACTGATCCAAATACTATGGGCTTCAATTAAATTGGGCTTCAATTATTTTAATCCAAATACTATAAAAACTCGGCTTCAAATGTTTGGACTTTAGTTGGGCTTTTGAATAATAACAATAATAAACAAATAAAAAATTGGGCGGGTATCCGAACCCTACCCAATCGGGTACCCGACCTTCTTAGGATCGGGTTCGGGTAGCAAAAAATCCCGACATTTCGGGTACCCGACCCGAATTACCCGAAACCCGATTAACCCGCCCCGCCCCCACCCCTAATTAGTAGTGAGATACACAAAAGCCCAAAACCACAACCAAGCAGCAGAGGAAGTTAACGATTCAACGTTATATTAATTTAATTATGAGTTTAGAGTTTAAATTTAGAAAACACAACTATTATTAATAGTAATAATTTTATATTATAAGTAATTCGTTTCAACTCAACTCATAAAAAAAAATTATAAAAAAAAAACAAAAAATGCAAAACCGGTTAATTGTCAGATGATATCATGTCGAGGACATGGGCCCAGCCCACAACCAACACAGTCTATCAGTATCTTTCTCATCATCGCCAAACTCTACATCACTTCACTCGACCTTTTCCCTAGAGTTGGGTACACTTTCAATATCAATCACCTTTTGTGTGGGATGCTTGCTATGCTTTACATGAAGTGGGATTTGAGTAAAATTATGAAACAATATAACATGAATTTTGTTGATGAAGTTGGTGCAATGTTATTGGATTCAAGTTATGATCCATGGCACGAATATGGGACACCATCTCTTTTAAATATATTATTTTAATACATGTGATTGTGTTAGATAGGTGAAATTTTAATTATAGAGTACTGTTCACGGCAGTAGTTTAAAAATGGTGCAATTTTGTGGGATAGCTTAATAATGAATTAAAACGTGTTATAGCTTAATTATTAAACTATCCCACAAAATTGCACCATTTTTACACTACTGCGATGAACAGTACACTATAATTAAAATTTCACCCGTCTGCATCCTTATGTTTTGATCCGTTACACATTATAATGCAAGACCATATGTTTTATGTAACGTGTCAACCCCTTCACTTATAAAAAAATTTACATGCATAGTAAATTTTATTATTTATTTACCTAAATAAAATACTATAAACATAAATTTTGGCTTATTGTTCTTGGAGCCCAAGTATCTCGGCATATATTCAAAGTTTGCGAAACAGAACTCATTTTAAAATTCAAACAAATAAAAGTTTGTTAGCGTTAAAGAATACTGTTTTCGTAGGAAACTATTTTCAGGCATTTCGTTGACTCAAACTTCTGCTTGATCCCCAAGTCTGACGAGGGCTGAAAAGTAATTTCGTTAACGCAGTAGGGGTATAAAGGTCATTCAATAAAAGTAAAAACTCTTCCTTAAACCTCGGTTGGGCCACGTCTATAAATAGTCGGCTCATGCTCCATGATCGTAACATAAACCTTACTCGCTGCCTCTGCACATTTCTCTGAGTGATCTCCGAATTTTCTGTTGAGGTAATTTTCGATCGGGTTTTTTGGATGTGTGTGAGTGATTTCTGCGTTTTTTGTTGGGGATTGGGTTTTCATTTCCGTTTTTTCGTTTTGTGTGTGAGGTATCAGTGTTGTAGGGGATTTTTTTTCGGTGGATTTGGGGTGATTTGCAGGGATTTTGATTGATTAGGGTGTTTTTGTGTGTTTTGATGATGATTATGGCATGATCGGTGGGAGGATGATGGTGTTTTGGATTTTGTGTCGGTTGTTGGTTTGGTTTACGTAGGCTTCGAGTTGTTGTGAATGATCGTAGGGATCTACTAGTTTTGCGAATCTGTTATGCATGCGATCCTGTTGAAGTATTGATTTGGAAATTTTGAATTCGTGAAGAGTAGTCGGTCATTTCTGTATAGGTTTCTCTTGAAACGATTTGAAGGCTTTGTTTGATTGAATTTTAGGTTGTTTCCCAAATTTTTGGTTTTTTCTGCTGTGATTTGTCATTTGATGTCTTGATCTGCTGTTGATCTTGAGATTTCTTAAGATTTGTTGTTGATCTTAGAGTGCCATATGTCTTCACCATTAAATTTTTTCTTAATTATGTGTTATTTCTCGTGGTTATGTGTGTTCTTTCCATTTCTCTAACACTCTTTCCCCCTTTCTCATCACAGGTTTGCTAGATCTTAAAGATGGGTAAGGAAAAGACTCATATCAACATCGTGGTCATTGGCCATGTCGACTCTGGGAAGTCGACCACCACCGGACATCTCATCTACAAGCTGGGAGGAATCGACAAGCGTGTTATTGAGAGGTTTGAGAAGGAAGCTGCTGAGATGAACAAGAGGTCATTCAAGTATGCCTGGGTTCTTGACAAGCTCAAAGCTGAGCGTGAGCGTGGTATCACCATTGATATTGCCCTGTGGAAGTTTGAGACGACCAAGTACTACTGCACTGTCATTGATGCTCCTGGACATCGTGATTTTATTAAGAACATGATTACTGGCACTTCCCAAGCGGATTGTGCAGTGTTGATCATTGATTCGACCACTGGTGGTTTCGAGGCTGGTATTTCTAAGGACGGTCAGACCCGTGAGCATGCTCTTTTGGCTTTCACTCTTGGAGTTAGACAAATGATCTGCTGCTGTAACAAGGTATGACTTTTGTTTGCTTATATATTAAGCTGAATTTATGTGTTCTATATGTGAATCTTGTATATTTTACTGTTTATCTGTTTGTCCTATTTGATGAAAGTAACATCCTTAATTTGCCTATCCTGTCTTAAGAGGATTTTGGTAAAAACTGAAGTGAGGTCATCTTTCATTATGGACCACAGTTTATGTGTATTCAGGATTGTAGTTCAATTTGGTGAGAGCCCCTCCCTTTTCTGGCTACGGGTTCGAATCCCGTCAGTCCTGATTATGTTTTAAATATGTAGATTGTTGTGCAAGTAATTCTTTTTGTGTTTAGCTCTTAGTTTGTCTTAATATTACATGTTCCTTCTAAATTGCAATCTGGAAAGTTTTAAACACTTAATTACACTTGTGATTCTACAAAATTGTTTTCAGATTATCAATTTGCTAACATGTCATGGAAATTTGTGAATTCTCATTGTGTTTATCTGCACTTGCTCTTTCCTCACCTCTGTTCTTTGTAAATCATTTATATCAGATGGATGCTACCACTCCCAAATACTCCAAGGCGAGGTATGATGAAATCGTGAAGGAAGTCTCATCCTACCTAAAGAAAGTCGGTTACAACCCTGATAAGATCCCCTTCGTCCCCATCTCTGGATTCGAAGGTGATAACATGATTGAAAGATCGACCAACCTCGACTGGTACAAGGGCCCTACCCTCCTCGAGGCTCTCGACCAAGTCCAGGAGCCCAAAAGACCCTCGGACAAACCCCTCCGTCTCCCACTTCAGGACGTCTACAAGATAGGCGGTATTGGAACTGTCCCTGTTGGAAGAGTCGAAACCGGTATCATCAAACCTGGTATGGTTGTCACCTTTGGTCCATCTGGTCTGACAACTGAAGTTAAATCTGTTGAAATGCACCACGAAGCCATGCAAGAAGCTCTCCCGGGAGACAACGTTGGCTTCAACGTTAAGAATGTTGCTGTCAAGGATCTCAAACGTGGCTATGTTGCTTCAAACTCCAAAGATGATCCTGCTAAGGGAGCTGCTAACTTCACTGCCCAGGTAATCACAGACGATCCAATTATTTATCAACATACTTTGTCTAAATTAATGGGTTTTATGTTATTTCATTATGTTGATCGAAACATAGTCATTATAGAAATGAATATACTTTAGTCATTTATATTCTTACACAAGTACATTTAACAAAGAATCATTTCTCTGCCCCTACAGGTGATTATCATGAACCATCCCGGCCAGATTGGAAATGGCTACGCTCCCGTGCTCGACTGCCACACTTCACACATTGCTGTGAAATTCAACGAGCTGTTGACCAAGATCGACAGGCGCTCAGGTAAGGAGCTGGAGAAGGAGCCCAAGTTCTTGAAGAACGGTGATGCTGGAATGGTGAAGATGATTCCAACTAAGCCCATGGTGGTCGAGACTTTCTCTGAGTACCCACCTTTGGGACGATTTGCCGTCAGGGACATGCGTCAAACCGTTGCCGTTGGCGTCATCAAGAGCGTTGAGAAGAAGGAGCCTTCTGGAGCCAAGGTCACCAAGGCTGCGGCCAAGAAAGGTGCCAAGTGAATCGTGCATGATCTCAAGTTTCCCTATTGCTATCATAAAAACTCTTGTTCTATTTCTCGAGCAGTTTGGAGTTATATTAGGTTTCGTGTTTGGTTTCGTTTCTGTCTGAGTTTGTTTCGTGTCGGTTGGAGTTTCGTGTCCTCCCCGTGCGATTGTGGCTCCCAGAGTTGGGTGCTCGATCGCCGGTGGCGTATTTTAGTATGAATGTTTGCTACGTTTTCATGTTTTTCATCTATGGATTATGAATAATGTTTTTGTATCGAGATTTGCTTCAATCTTAGTTGGTTCTTTTATTAGTTTGTTTGCCTCGTAACCATATAAGCCCCTTGAAACAGATTTTAAGGTGTTGAAGAGTTAATAAGGTATCTTAAAGGGTTCTTTTCCCCAGAAAAAGAAGAAACTCTAACTTATTTACTTACAAAAAATCAAGAACCCAACAATATTATGATTATAATAAGATGATCTCAAGGAAATTCAAAAGCATAATTGAGTACAAATTAGAAACCATTAAACCAAGAAATTAACTCTTAACCTAGAAATAGGGTAAAAATAAACTAATTGCTGGAAAATAAACTAATTGCCGGAAGGGCCACCTCCACTTTGAATTACCATTGCATCGATCTCATCACCATGTTTTAGCCCAAGCTTCACATCAAATCAAATCAAATCAAAATCAGAACCCGAAAAAAAAAATTAATTAACATTAAAATTTCCATCAACATTTATATGTTGACCATAAAAATACATGTTTTTCTCATAATTTAGCAAATAAAATAATGCAGACAAAAGAATGATTAGTGTGATAGCAATGGAAATTACAAAAATAATTATCATAAAAACATAATTAATTAAATTACCTCGGCTATAGTTTTCTTAACACGAAGGCGCCTGCCGTCTAAGAGGAAAGTAACACATTTGTAGTGCAATTGTTGTTTTTCAGCGTAGGTTTTTAGCAACTCTTTCATCACTTTATCCACTCCAACTCTAAAATACTCTTTAGATCCATCCTACAATTAATTAATTAATTAATTACAAAAAAAAAGAAAAAGTCTTGATATTGGGTAAGCAAACAATGTACAAAATGTAAATAATAAATTTGAAAAATTATTTTCATGGCTAAGCAAGTCAGTTAGCTTAAAGAAATTAGCCAGAAGCAGTAATCAGATAGTTCCATTAAATTACAGAGACATCCCTCAGTAGTTTGCTCAAATTACAGTAACATCCCTTATACAGGGTGTGTTCATGAATCATGGGGAATAAATTCAACCAACAATTGTCACAATAAGTTCCGTATTTTGCCAGAAATTTCTTCTGACTCTCTGAAATCGTTCCTTTCCGCACAACGTATGGAATTATTCAAGAAAAGAATGTAAGAAATAGAGGAAAGAAACTTGAACCTGAGATTTGATGCAAAGTGCGACGGTGGGGATGGATGTTTTCCTTTTGATCCCTCTACGAGCTTCATCTTCAACCATGTCTGGACTCTGGTGTGTGCGTTCTGGAGCTTAGAAAGAGAGACGGAGAGAGAATATGAAAAGCTTTCAGTGTAGTATGTAGAGAGATTAGGTACAAAATGAAGTTGAATTGGGTTAAAAGTTAAAGGTTGTTTTCAGCTCAAATAAAAAGGAAAACACTACATATTAGGAAATTTTGCCCAAAATTTTTTTTGTGTGTTGGGTGGATCAAATCAAGATTAGAACTAATAATAATAATAATACATTGTTGCTTATTACTCTCTCAGTATGGATAAAGTCAATAGAATTGATTCAAGTGGTTAACGAATTCATTTTTTAAAAACAATATTTTGGATTCGAATCTCATTTTAGTGTATTATGTGTTCTAGCCAAGTAAATAATAATATATATACATACATTACATAAAATTGCAGGCATTTACCACACTTACTTCCCTTAAATAATGTTCTCAACTTCTTGTTTTAATTTTGTGTTTCGTATTCCATTTCACTCACCAATACATACACTCTAATATGTGGTTGAGATTATAGGACAATTTTTTTAATTTCTTTCATGTATCATAATTGCTTCTGTCTCTTAATTTAATCGTTTGTCGATACACGGACGTACATGTATATATAAGTGAAAAAGAAAGATAAATATGAACCTATATTTGAGTATTATTTATGTACTGGTATGTGAACTTAATGGGAATTCTTTCCAGTTTGGTATTAGAAAGTTTGGTCATTGGCACGATACCTTCTTTGTCAGATGTTTAAATTTATTGCAAGGAAAAAGTTTAATAACTGGTACTCTAAAAGAGAAATATTATGTATTTATCTAAACTAATGATGAGGTTAGTGACATAATACATTACAATTTGAAAAATAATTTTAGCCTGGTTTACCTGAAAGGGTGAAATAATTCACAACTATTGCATAGTATATTAGAAAAAAAAACAAGCCTATTCCACTTCACACGTTAAATGTCGTTACGAGCCAAGAGTTTGGAAGTCATTAAATTTAGAGAGAAAACCTCAAATCCTAGCCTCTTGATTGAAAGCTTCACCATAGTCGAAACTGTGGTTGTTTCCGACTTCAAAATAATATATTTATTAACAAAATAAAAATTTCTCCAAGCTGTTGACCAAGATCGAACAACGCTCGAGTAAGGAGCGGGTCCAGCTAGAGGAGCCCAAGTTCTTGAAAAACGATTAAGGGTGGAATGGTGAAGATGATTTCTACTAAATTTATTTGAGTCGCTAGACTATTGCCTTTGGCGTCATCAAGAGAGTCGAGAAGAAGGAGCCTAGGAATCAAGTTTCGAGTCCTTGCCTTGCGATTGTGGCTCCCCGGAGTTGAAACTCGATCATATTTCAGTGTGAATATTTGCTACTTATCTTACTCTTCATTTCTGGATTTTGTATAATGTTTCGCGTCAAATATTTGATTCCAGTAAGTTGGTTCTTTCTAAGTTTATTTGGCTGTCAAGTTATAAGCTTCTTGAAAGAGATTTTAAGTTGTTTAAGATTTAATAAGATATCTCACAAGGGTTATTTTTTTTACAGAAAAAGAACGAAATGTTGCCATTGTTTTTCTTAACAAACCCAACTTGTTTCATAGAAATATTAAGGGACAAACCATATTGATGATTATGCTTAGATATTTTCATGGGAACTCAAATTAAAGCATGGTCGAGAACAAAATAGAAATTATTATACTATGAAATTAACCAAACATACAAATAGAATTGAGTACAAATTAGAACTAACATAGTTGATATGAGTACTAATAATGAGATTCTATAATATTTTCCTTTATAAAGAAACGTTAAAAGTTGAAACACATTATATTCAAGTAAACTTCATTGAGCTTATTTCTGATAGCAGTAATTACTCATTACTATACCTATACAAACCTAATTTGCCTTGTTCAATCAGTAATATCGAACTAAATCGAAACTTCGGTACGTCATTTTTATGTACTGAGATTACTGAATCACAGAAAAATAAAAATAATGCTGTTTTAGATGGAATATACGAAATTAAGCAAATAAATCGTAGCAAATGTTATCCTCAAATAACAAGTAAATTATAACATAACACAAAGTCTTAATTTAATTTGTCACCCTAATTAAAACAAGATTAAATAAACTTTTTTAATTCGAAGATTTAGATAACATCGCGTCGATTTCATCTCTATTCCTCAGTCCAAGCTTCATAATTAATGCAAGTCCATATCCCAGAAAAAAATAACACAATTTGTCAGCATTCTCCAATTGCTTGTCTTTGCAAAATTGTTTAAGCAATGTCAGTAATTTGCACTGCCGATCCACTCTGTAACAAGCTCGACTTCCATCCTACAATTTTTTCATGCCCAAAATTAATTAATTTAAAAAAAAGGAATTCGAAATTACACAAAGTTTTATAAAGTAAAAAGGGCAAAAATAATAATTATAGGCAATAATAAAAGAATATATTCACAAAATTAAATATCTCAAACTAGGAATATAATGACAATTTTAAACAATAATAAGGGATAAAAAAACCTGAGCGTTGAAGCGTTGCTTGATCCGAAGGTTTTTTGCGTTCTCCATTGAAGTTTTAGATTTAGAGAAAGAGAGAAAGAAATTACGAAAGAGAAGAATTAGGGTTTTGTGCAGAAACTTGCGTATATATGAATATGAAGAGCCACCTCCACTTTGAGTTACCATTGCATCAATCTCATCACCATTTTTTTAGCCCAAGCTTCACATGAAATCAAATCAAATTCAGAACAAAAAGAAATTTAAATAACAATAAAATTTCAACCTTGTTGACCGTAAAAATACATGTATTTCTCATAATTTAGCAAATAAAAGAAAGATTAGTGTTATAACAATTGAAAATTAGAAAAATAATTATCATAAAAATATAATTAATTAGCGACCTCGGCTATGGTTTTCTTAACACGAAGACGCCTGCCTTGGAAGAGGAAACTAACACATCTGTAGTCCAATTGTTGTTTTTCAGCATAAGTTTTTTAGCAACTCTTTCATCACTTCATCCGCTCCAACTCTAAAATACCTTTTACTTCCATCCTATAATTAATTAATAATTTCAAAAAAAAAAAAAAGAAGAAAAGAAAAAGTCTTAATATAAGGAAAGCAAACAAAATGTAAATATTAATTTTGAGAAATTATTTTCATGGCGAAGCAAGTCTGTTAGAAAGAAATTAACTAGAAGCAGTTTCTACACAGTTCCATTAAATTACAGAGACATCCCTCGGTAGTTTGCCCAAATTACAGTAACATCCCTCATGGGAACAAATTCAACTAACAATTGTCACAATAAGTTTCGTATTTTTCCAGAAATTTCTTGTCACTCTCACTGAAATCGTTCTTTTCCACTCAAGATATGGGATTATTCAAGAAAAGAATGTAAGAAATTGAAGAAAGAAACTTGAACTTGATATCTGATGCAGAGTGCGACTGTGAGAAAGAAAGATTTGATTTGATGCAGAAACTTGAACACACACACACCAGACATGGCTGAAGATGAAACTTTTTCCCTCTACGAGCTTCATCTTCGCATGTCTGGTGTGTGTGTGTGTGTGTTCTGG
>JBBMKE010014315.1:0-19758 GCA_037834125.1 Lippia alba | reverse complement strand
ACATTAAATATAGTAAAATCACATATAAAAATATTAATATTTTATAATATTTATATTTATATATAAATATCTCTCTCACTCTCTCTTTATCACACACACACATAAAATAAAATAAATAAAATCATATTAATATATAAAATATTTTAGTCATGTACTTAATCATAGTATTATTATTATTGTTATTTATATTTTTATCTATGAATAATATGAACGACATGAATTTAAAATTTTTATTTCATTCCGAACCATATTACTGGACGTACCAATCATAGAAATTCTATAATAAAGTAATTTCATTCCATTTTTCATTCGATTACAAAGTCCATTTCTTTCCTACCTCATTTCATTCATTCATATCAATCATGCCGTAAGAGTTGTACGGGAAGAAGGGATAAGGATGTATCTTGGGTAAATCAAGAAGGAAATACGTGAAGAAAGCTACTCGAACAAGAAGGTACTCATCAAAATGAAATTACCTATATGACCTCACATGTGAAATCATGGCCAACAGCTCAATGCTCATCTCCAGCCCCAAATAGGTTATGTAGCAGCAAAAGTAAGTTCCCTTGTAAAAACCTAACCTTGTTGGGAAACGCTAGTGAATCGGCCCCTTACAAGGCAAACTTTTTTAAACCCAATTTTTTAACCTCCGAGTGTGTCGTTTACTTTGTTGGATTCTTATCTTTCAATATATGAATGAATTTGTTTCGCTTCAAAAGCAAAATGCGGATCTCATGAGTGTTGTAGTTCCATTGTTGTTCCCATTTTCTAGTATTCGAGGCTGTGTTATTTTTGGTGGCTTTAAGATGTCTTCGATTAGGGTTATTAAGACAGTTTTTATAGGTCAAATAATTTATTTTCAGTAAAGTGGTTTTATCATTTATGTCGTAATTACTAGAATTACAAAGAGTCTTTCCACGATTTCAACAGTGTAAGGTATGATCCTGGACATCCATATTGGGAATAGTTTTATATATATGATAAAGAAAAAGTAGTGTGAGCTAGCAACATGATAAAGGTTCAGATTCCTAATTCTCCAGCTGCAACAATTATTATATATTAAACTAGGTGCAAAAACGACGCTCATCCATACAAATTGCTATGGAGAATCAGTTCCATCTTTGCAAGAAAATGGTCCAAAAATAAAAAGCTTCATATTTCTCAAGTATATAAAGGCCATGCACTACCCAAGTTCGTCATTACAATTGCCACACAACATGAGTAACTGTTAGACAATAGGGTGAATTGTCCCCTTTTTTGCCCAAATACTTCAAGTATAAAATCCCCCAAAGATCATATAAATCACCAATACTGGAAGCAGTGGTAAACTGATTCCAGTCAAGAATAGATCTGTTAAGATCACCAAATAACAAATCCACCCAAATTTGTGTCCTTCAAACCTGATACAAATATCAACAGCGGAACTGGAACCAATATGTGTCAAGTACCAGTCAAGAACAAAGTAAGCACAAGTAGAGGAACACAAGATATTTATAGAGGTTGGCTCACCACAATTGTGAAAACACAAATTGGGCAAGTTAGTCCTCTACCTAAGTTTGTTAAGCTTAGGATTTTAAATGGAGTTCCAATAAGATCAGAATCAAGTGAAGCCTATGTAACAAAGACTATGGCCTCAACTTGATCCAAAGGTACAAGATACAAAGAGGGCTATTTATCGATGATTTTTCTCGTATGACATGATATACTTTCTCCAGCACAAATCATAGGTGAGCGAAACCTTTATGGCATTCTTTTCTATGATTCATACCCAGTTTAACAGGAAAATCAAAGTACTCCGGTCCGATAATGGCCGAGAGTACGTGAATCAGAAAATGAAAGAATTTACAACCAAGGAAGGTATTGTACACCAAACCCCTTGTCGAAACATACCTAAGCAGAACGGAAAAACAGAACACTTCTTGAGATAACCTGAGCCCTACTCACCGAATCTAAAGTTCCCAACCACTTTTGGCCTGAAGCTGTTGCCACCGCAACCTACCTGTCTAACCGACTTCCCACAAAAATCCTGTCCCAACAAACACCTCTCTCAATTTTCCAAACACAAGCCGATATACCAACATCCCTAACCATGCCACCACAGATCTTTGGATGTTCGGTATTTGTGCATGTTTTGAGAACTGAACGAACGAAACTTGACCCTTGTGCCATCAAATGTGTCTTTGTTGGGTATGCACTGCATCAAAAGGGGTATAAATGTTATAAGAGTTAATTGCACCAAAAACTTTGTAATATACCTAATTAGCACTCAGAACCCTATGATTTGAAAATTCTCAAAGAGAACCCTGTGATTGTAAAAAATTAGCACTCATTTAGCATTTCAAACCCTACATCCGTGGTTGTAGGGTTTTGAGTGCTAATTTTAATACAACCACAAGGTTTTCAATGCTAATTTGTATAATCATAGGGTTTTCTTTGAGAATTTTCAAATAACAGGGTTCGGAGTGCTAATTAGGCATAACACAAGGGGTATCCTTGCAAAAAACTCAATTAATCCTGTCATTCGCCGTCTGTATGTCACAATGGACTACTAGTTCTTGGAAATCGAGTATTATTTTCAGAACCAGCACAGGTCTCAGGGGGAGAGTAATAGTGAAACTCTATGTTGGCTCAGTGACTCAATTACTTCATACCCAGTTACTTCTGATTCTGGGTTTGATCATGGTCCTCTTATTGACCCCGGTCCCTCAACTTTGTTTGTTCCCGTCGCTGATGAGCTCAGTACCACCACCAATTCTCCTCATTTGCATGATATCCAAGACAAGGTAAACGATTCAATCTCCTCTCCTTTGATTCCTGATAGTGATATTGTTTCAGATAACCCTGTTTCAGATGTTACAGAAAGTCACAGGTACACGCTACCACAAAGAAGTACTAGGAGAGTTCCCCCACCTCGGTACTCGCCCGAACAGAGATCTCGGACTTCTAGATATTCTGTGGGTAATATAGTGACAGGGATTATGTCTGAAGTGGCTAAAGCATTTATTGTAAATCTTTACAAAGATCAGGTTCCAAGAACAGCTCAAGAAGTCATGAAAATCAAAGAATGGAGAGAAGCCATGGCTGTAGAGATGAGAGCTTTGGAAAAAAATAGCACCTGGGAAATATGCGAATTACCTCAAGTCACGGGTCAGTGGGATGCAAATGGGTGTTCACCATCAAATATAAAGCCGATGGAACGGTGGAGAGGTACAAGGCACGTCTCGGGGCAAAGGGGTACACCCAAATATATGGGATTGACCACTCTGAGACCTTCTCTCCAGTGGCAAAACTTGATACTGTACGGGTCCTCCTCTCGATTGCTGCAAACCAGGATTGGCCGTTGCATCAGTTCGACTTAAATAGTGTCTTTCTACACAGAAAACTTACAGACGAGGTATATATGGAGGTTCCACCAGGATTTTCTGAGCATTTTAAGGGAAACGAAGCATATAAGCTCAGAAAGGCACTGTATGGACTCAAAAAATCCGCGCATGCATGGTTCGGAAGATTTACTTTAGCCATGAGAAAGTACGAGTATAAGTAGAGCAATTCAGACCATACCCTATTTCTAAAGCAACAAGGAAGCAAGATAACGTGCTTGATCATCTATGTAGATGATATGGTAATCACTGGGAGCGATGAGGAGAAAATAGAGCAACTCAAAAGGAACTTGTTCAAAGAATTCAAAATGAAGGATCTAGGAGGCTTAAAGTACTTCTTGGGGATAAAGTGATGCGATCCACACAAGGGATCTTTATTTGCCAAAGGAAATATGTCCTTGATCTTCTAGCAGAAATAGGGCTACTGGACTATAAGCCGGTAGACACCCCGATTCAGACAAATCACAGATTAAAAATACATGAGGATGGAAAACTGTTTGAATGAGAGCGATACCAACGGCTGGTTAGTAAACTGATATATTTGTCACACACTAGGCCAGACATTGCCTATGCAGTGGGAATAGTAAGTCAGTTCATGCATTGTCCTCAGAAGGAGCATATGGAGACGGTGATACGAATTATCCGTTACCTAAAGGGTTCTGCAGGTAATGGGATCTTGTTTGGCAAACCTGGATATCTGAACATTAAGGTGTATACCGATGTTGATTGGGTCGGGAATCCAAACGACAAACGGTCTACCTCCGGGTTCTTTACCCTTATTGGAGGAAATGTGGTGAAGTGGAGGAGCAAGAAACAGAGAGTAGTAGCTCTCTCGAGTGCCGAAGCGGAGTTCAGGGGGATTGCTAAGTCAATTACAGAGATCTTCTGGTTGAGGAAATTTATGACAGAGATCGGGATGGCTCCAATGGAGTCTGGTCAACTAAAATGCGACAACAAGGCAACAATCAGCATTTCTGAAAACCATGTGCAGCACGATAGAACCAAGCATGTGGAAATTGATCGTCACTTCATTAAAGAAAAACTAGAAGATGGTACCATTGAGCTTCCGTTCATGAAATCTGAAGATGAGCTCACCGATATCCTAACAAAAGCAGTTACGGGACACGTGTTCAAGATAACTTTGGACAAGCTTAGAATCGAAAATCCGATTGCAAACCTTGGGGGGGAGTGTTAGAAAATACTCTGTAATTTAGGGTTGTTACCTTTTAATTTATAGCTGATCTTGTAATCCCTAACTTGTAGGGATTAATAGAATAAATTAACCTATCTTGTATGCTTGGAAGCAACTGGGAATGAATGAAAAACAAAACCTTTTCCTCTAAGGATACTTTAACAATTTCTATCTATTGTAACTATACAATCCCATGTGGTAAGAGATTTACATATAAAGGACCCTACAAATTTTTATTCTATATATATGTATATTTTTTTCTAAGTACGATGCTTTACAACCTTACGTGGGTTCAATAAAACATTATGAAAAATATCATTTTTCATCATCTACATATGACGGTTTTTTGTTTTGGTTTTGAAATTTTTACTTTTCTCACATTACATCATCTATGTTTCAAAAAATCTAAATTTCAGCCCTTTAATTAACGGAAGTTAAATATTGGATGGAAAAAGGCGCGTGTCTGTCACTCACGTATCACTCACATTCATTACTCACGTATCACTCGCATTCATTCGGGGTGCGTGAGTGACAAGCGTCTTTTTCCATTAAAAAATTAATGTTTCTTAGCTAAAGGACTAAAACTGAGATTTTTTTTTTTGAGATATAAATGATGCAATGTGAAAAAAATGAAAATTTCAAGACCACAACCGAAAACGTCATATGTAGATGACAAAAAATGATATTTTCTCAAAATATTATAACGATTGAAACAATGCGATGGGGACCTACCATAAGGGACACGTGGCTAAAATTGCGTATAGATAATGTCATTTAGCTCAGGCGTTTGCATATCCACCAGCTCCCATAGAGTCCTAACTGACCGAGAGTTAAAGAGTCAAAAGACATTCTTGAGCATTAAAACTCTAGGCAATGTGGAACTAATAAATACAAATAAAAAATAAGGAATCATATCACATAAACAACTATGTAACTGTAAAAGATTAAAGCCTAACGAGACTCCTCTTCTATAAAGACGCATAGGTTAAACACAAAGGAGGTGACGACTAAAGAAAAAGAGAAAAGAGGACGAGAGAGAAAATGAGGAAAAAGAGTTCGAATCGACAGATACTCATCACAATGCAATTGTCATTTATGGATGAAGTAGAAAAATATAGCAGGTGATCTAATCTGCCGTGACACCCCTCAGGTGTACTTGGCTCCAATCAAAGTTGAAATTTCAATTTTCAGCGACAAATATCATTATATCTAATTCTCCATGAATTTTTTCTTATAAATACATCAAACCGGCCTAAGAATATCAATTAGCATAAATCACCTTTAAACATAATATATTGAGATGCAATTATCCACTAATCAAAACGAGAAGTAACATGCAAGCATAATAAAACTTAATTATATATGCATGCATGTCGCATTCAACATCGGAGTCGACTTAGCCATTTACATTATCACTGAGAATAGTTTCAATGGTCCAACAACTTAATTCAGTTCCCTTTTCTAGTTGAAGAAGATAAGATCAACAACATTCATGTTATCAGATGTAGCAGGATGCATCCTAGTATTAGAATGGGTCCTATTATACAATTAAATAAAGGGTAAATTATATCTGGCTTCCCTGACGATAGATGATATTACAAATCAGGACCCGCACTTTGGGAAATTATATATTAACCCCTAAAAATACTGTTTCAATTACATATTAACCCCTTACAGAAGAACTGATTTGTAATTGAAACAGTGTTTTTAGGTGTTAATATATAATTTCCCAAAGTGCAGGTCCTGATTTGTAATATCATCTATCGTCAGGGGAGATAAATGTAATTCGCCCAAATAAAAATAGATTTCCAAACCCTCGATTGTTTAGGTTTGAGCATGCGATGAGTGTGTTAACATGTCTCATATTAAATAAAAAACCAATTTGAGTGTGTTAACATGTCTGATACGAAAGGTGATACAAACGTATCGCAAGAGACTTTAGAGTAGTCTCGAACTCGTAAGAAAGTTGGGGATAAGAGAGATGATAATCAGGTAAAGACCAACCAGCCAGAGAAATTGTAAGGGGAGAAGAGAATTTAGAGTAGAGGGAGAAGGATAATCCGGTAAAACTCACCGCCGGGAGAAATTAGAGACGAGAGAGAAAAGATAATTAGAGTTGAAGATTGAATTATTATTTCTGATCATGAAAACAGCGTAATGACAACCAATTATATATAATTAAAAGATAAAAATATCCTAAAGATATTCCTAAACTAATTTGACTCTTAAAAGTAATCTACTTCTAAACAGAATATGCATGTCCCACATTAAATGAAAACTCAAATAGGTACTAGTTAATAAATATTTGACAATCATCTTCTTCATGAGCTAGTGTTTTTGAGGTGAGTTAAACCAACATTAAAATTTTAAAATCCACTTATGATAGATATACACGGGCAACTTTATTGGGTCCAGATTCTTATAATTATGTGGCCGTCACAGTTATATGATATGGACCAAATACAACATCCATTTATATAGTGTTTTAAAGAATCAGTACTACTATCCTTGCGACAAATGGTCCCACATTAGTTGAAAGCTTCATATGTTACTTTTCTGGGTCGAACAACAAGATGAAGGCCACTGACATTGATCAGTTTAATTGTGAATTGTGATATGAAATGGGAGTAAAGCGCAAACTTGTTTCTCAGATAAAAATAAAGTCGGATGTAAATGAATACTATGATTTGTTTAGGAGCAAACTCTGCCACTTAACGAAAATCTGCCCAGGTACAGTTCAGAGTGTGGATCTATTGGGAGGCCAATGGGGAGCTGTTGGATCTATCATCTCCTGGAAATGTAACATAGGTATCGAAAATTGTCGTTATTATATATTGTTTCTGATAATCGTTATCAATGGCTGCACAAAGAAAATTTTCTAAACTAAAAAAAATGTATATAACAGGAGGGAAAGAGATGGAGGCAAAAGAGATCATCGAAGGCGCAGACGAGGACCGGAAAATGATCACTTACAAAATGATTGAAGGAGAAGTGCTGCAATATTACTACAACACACTTCAATTTCATCTTACTCTGGACTGCAATGGAGGAGACAACCTTGTTGTTACATGGACAGCTGAGTACGAGAAGAAGTCTGAGGCTGTGCCGGAACCGCAACCTCTCTTGGACGCACTTCTTGTTATGACCAAAGCAATTGAGCGCAATTATATGCTTGTGCCAAATTAGTTAAGATGATAGAGCTTCTTAACCCCTTTTATTGTGGCAACCACTATATATAATCATGTTCTTGTGATAAATAAGGGAAGTTAGTGGCTTGAATGTAATTGACTCCTTTTGCAATATACCTACATTTTAGTGTTGCATGGCTGTGTTACAAAACATAATATTTAACGGTTTTAGTTTCATTTCTTGAAATATTAATACTTTACACAATATGGCACTATTTGAAATAAGAATAATGACTAAATGTCAGTTGGCATAATGGGACGAGATACAAGATACCATAAAATAGACTTAGGCTTTAAATGCTAGATCTTGTGAATTTTTTTTTTTTGGTGGAACAATCTTGTGAATTGAATAACTGGTTGGGATAGGAGGATCAACCTCGTATTGGATCAAAAATTCGACCGAGTGAAAAACCAAAAATACCAATTCCCAGTGCCCTAATTCGGACCGAATGAGACACATCAATGGTTTTATCCAAACCACTGGCTAGAAGAAACCTGGCAACAAAAAGGGAGAAATTATCTATGAATAATGGTTTTGGTCTGTTCTTCGTCCCATGTCGCAACGCCATACTGACCAAAAAAAATTAATTCTGACTTATTATTTTTAAGCAAAATATTAATAAAATTAAAATTAGTATTCTTATTGTTATATATAAATTAACTAATATATATACCACGCAAAAAGAAAATGTAAATCATATTCTTAAATCCTTTAGAAACTAAATATTATAAGAATTAAATTAAAATATTATTGGTTCAAATGCCGAGCACTTGCGGTTTTAAGTTCCGAAATTTGGGTCGAGCGATCAAAATTACAGTCCAAAGAAATAAATCTAAACGAGTAGCTTGTCTCAGATATTTGATATATAACCTTTTCCCTATTTAAAATTTTAATTTCGTTTTAGGAAATATCATTTTTTGTCCGCTAAAAATGCCATTTTTCGATCTTATCCTGAAGTTTTATCTTTTCTCACATTTTATCCATTTTTATTCGATCTTTCTCAATTTAATCCTTTTCTCAATTTAATCCTCCACCTCCTATGAGAAATTTGAGGCTTTTTACTGATTTTCCCTCAAATTGTGAGTTGACATATGACACGAATTATTAATATTTAAAATATATATATATATATATCACATAATTATATAAACTATTCTTATTTAATAAATACCCTTCTATTATATATTTTTTTTTCTAATTTTACTCCAACTTCATCTCCTTCATCAACTAAAATAAAAAAAATCAACTTTTCTAATTTTATCGTCGTTGCCACCTTTTCACCGTCGCTATTTCATTGTCGGAATGAATTATTGGACGATGGACCACCACGATTCAACTCGTGTCATCGAGATGTTCGAAATGCCTACCAATTTGACCTTATCCCATCGCCTTACCTGTTTCAGGCCATAAAAGTCGTGCCAATGCAGGCACGCCAGCGCCGCTCTTCAAACGGCGATATCTCCGCCAAGATAGCACGTCAATTCTCGAGACCACTCTCAATAGATTCCTCCTGAAGCATATTACAATGCTCATGTCGTGGGTGCTTCGATTAGCCGCCAAAATCACTAAAAACAAGTCTGAAAGTCCCACTTCACCGGCCAATATCTCTGTCGTCTTGTCGTTTCAGGTCATGAAACTACTCCCAACTTGTATCTCTTGTCAAGTAGATGAATTTTCATACCTCATTCACCGAATTCCGTCATTGGAGTTGAATGCACGACTTGTACAAAATTTCAACTTATTTTACTTGAGGAAAGAGATGAAGTTGGGGTAAAATTAGAAAAAATATATATATAATGGGAGGATATTTTGTTAAATAAGAATAGTTTTTGTAATTACGTGGTATTTTTTTATTTTTTTCTTAAACATTAATAATGCACGTGATATGCCAATTCAAACTTTGGAGAAAAATCTCAAAATTTCTGCCACTTAGAATTTAGAGAATTAAAATTCAAAATAATTGAATAAAAAAAGATGCAATGAAAGAAAAAGGTAAAAGTTCAGAATGAAAATCGACAAAATGGTATTTTCTGAGGACGAAAACTGATCTTCATTTTTTTCTCGGTTTGATGGCCGGTATGATAGTGGATATTCAATTCCATCTTACAGGGAATGATTTTATAAAAAAGTAGTACTTTGAGCAACTTGATAAGATTCAGATTCCTAATTCTCTAGCAGCAACGTTTATTAACCGACTCTCATCCATACAAATTGCTGTAGAGAATCAGTTCCATCTTTGCAAGAAAATGGTCCAAATTAAAGATAAAAAGCTTCATATTTTTCAAGTATATAAAAGCCATGCACTACCCAAGTTAGTCATTGCAATTTCTACATACAGATCAAATTATATATTTTGAAAGGTGAAGAAGAGATATAATGGGGTTTACGGGCAACCTTGTCTCGCAGACAAACATAAAGTCGGATGGCAATGCATTCTATGAATTGTTTAGATGCAAACCATGCGACATCTGCAACATCTGTCCCGATACGGTCCAAGGTTGTGATTTGCAGGGAGGACAGTGGGGAGCCAATGGAGCTGTGTACTACTGGACCTGGAAACAAGGTAATTTATTATATAAGGAAATTATGGTGATTATTATTAAGAGTAATGGAAGTGTTTTTTAATATTACTTTATTATACGAGTAATGAAAGTGTTTTTCAAAAAAAAAATTTTTTGTCCAAAAAACTCACTGCTTTTGTTTTTATTATTAATTTTTTTGTTTTATGCTCGAACACTAGCTGTTCCGAATTTTTTTTAACTTCAATTTTTTTCATTAATAAAAGAGTTTTGCAAACACCTTTTACTTGCACTGCCCATGGTGTTGTACTTATTGGCCATGACTATGGATAAAAAAATAGGATTAATTATACCACACATCGTGAGTGGGAAATTCTTGCATGCACCGGGTGTGGATCCCGGTGCATGCATCCATCCTTTTTTTATTCCCCAAATATTAAATAAAAAGCAAAAAAAATTAAAAAATAAAAAAATATATTTTTTCACCATTAAAATAATGGTGGGTGCACGCACCGGGGTCTACACCCGGTGCATGCAAGAATTTTCCGATGTTTGACATAAGTATATAACCTTTCTCGCATGTTTTGGAAAGCACAATAACTTCATTTGCCAAAAAGTACATAACATATACATATTGGTGCAATTACCTCCTTTTTCGATTAATGGCCCCCTTCATATGATGCCATTATTTAATATAGAAGGAAAAAACATTGAACTCTAAAACTGTCAGAATTATAAGATCTTCAAGTACTAACCGTACAAATCTCTTTCTTTGAAATAATAATAATAATAATAATAATAATAATACTAATAATAATAATAATAATAAAATAACAAACAGGAGGGCAAACGTTAGTTTCGAAAGAGGTCATAGAAGGCGTTGATGAGGCGAAGAAATCGATCACATATAAGGTGATTGATGGAGATCTATTGGAGTATTACAGCAGTTTCAAGTTTGTTCTTAATGTGGACTGCAATGGAGAGGACAGCCTCGTTACATGGAAATTTGAGTACGAGAAGAAGGCTGAGTGTGTGCCCGAGCCGCATGCCCTCATGGACGTCCTTGTTGCTTTGACCAAAACAATTGAGTCCAATCATATGCTTGTGCCAAATTAACTAAGATCATAAAGTTCTTAATTAACCCTCATTATGGGGTAATTAAAGGATTATAATGTTCTGACCATGAATAAATTTGGTGAGTTAATAACCTAATGTGACATTAGGAATGCATTAATAACGATATGTCGTACGAGTTCTTATGTTTCATTTAATATCATGGTGTGATGCGTGTACAACCACTTTGTGAGTATATGGTATATATAGCCACTCATATATATTCCACCAGATATGTGTATCATAAAGTTAAAATATTTCGATCCAGATCAAATTTGGAATAGCAAAAAACATCATATTCGAATTGGCAATTTAATTATGATGCATGTTCACCAAAATTAGTGGCGAAGCCAAAAACTTTATGCAGCAAGTTCATCCGAAATTTAATATAGGGCGAACTACATACGGATCCCTGATATTTGGCCTAATTATAGAGCGGTTCACGTAACTTTGAAATTTACATACAGATCCTTGAGATTTAACTCAATTACATGCCAGTCCATTTTCCCTAAGCCTTGTAATTTGTTAATTTTTGCATACTTTTAGGGACGATTTTATATTTTTTGTCATGCATTATACGTGACATTTACAAAACCTTCAATGATATAAGTGTACTTTTACAAAATTTGTTAATGGACCTCACACAAAACAAGAAATATATGGACTACAGTGTAATATTTAAAAGAAAATGGACCGACGTGTAATTGTGCCAAATTTTAAGGACTTGTATGTAAATTGCAAAGTTACGTAGACAGCTCTATAATTAAGTCAAATCTCAAGACCTGATAAAATTTGTTTTTATTTTTAAGTTTAACTTGTTATTTAATATATTGTAATAGTATTATATAGAGACCTATGTATAATTGTTTTTTGGGTTTAAACTTTAAATAATGAATAAAGTTGCCTGGTGAATTTGTTCAACTATTTTGTTGGTAGGGAAAATTGAAAAATTAGGATACCAAGTGACCCTTGCAGCCAATTTCGGGACATATATTGCTCCGATGACAAATGTGTCAATTACCTTAAAAAATGTGTCAATTTTGTGAGAAATGTCACTGGAATTCAGTGATGTGGAAAAAATAATTGATGTGTCTTCGAACCCTTTACACATGGCAATGACATGTCAAATTTTGCTTATGTGGCCTCCATTTCATACACCCACATGTCAATTATATATATATATATATATATAGTATTTTACTATTAGTGTTTAAATATACATTATTTATTTATAAAAATTTAACATAAACACATATATAATATATATAACATACTTTATATTATTTGTTCATGATAATTACTATATATATATATTATTTGAAAAAACTATATATATATATATATAATATTTTTAAACAATAATATAATATATATTTTTTTAGATTACTTTTATTTTTTATTTTTTTTTTGTTTATATTTTTTCATAATATTTAAAATATATTAGCGGGATTTTAGAAAATTTTAAAAAAAATTGTAAGAATGACCTGGTAAGGTGTGGTAATACCACCTCATCAACTTGGACATGTCAATTGATTTCCAGCGACGATTAGGTAATTTCCGACGACCTTTGTACCAAAATTGAAACATTTTTGGAGTTAGTGAACATATTTATTGCCGGAGCAAACTTTGAACCCAAATTTCCAGTAGGGATCACTTGGTATCTCGATTTGGCAATTTTCCCTTGATTGGTAATATATACTTTGGGAGCTGTACATCTAGATTCCACAATTATAACTCATATCAACATAGATAAAAATTAAAAACATTAGAAATTCCCTTATTTGATTAGGGTTTAGTTGATTATTATATGTGAACGAATCATTTACTTCAATTTACAAAGTTCAAAAGTTTGAAGAAAAATAAATTTTATTTATTTGTAAAATTCTCAAATTTAATTTAATTTTTGAATTTATTCTCGAATTAGTATAAATTTTTGAATATTTTTATTTTAAAATTTTAAATTAAGACAAACGATTTGTTCAATCATTAATAAACCTAAAACCTAATATACAAAAATACCTCTTATAAATTTTCAAGTTTTATATATATTTTTTCTAAGCAATATGCTAACCTCTGTATGTGGAAATTTTCATATTGAACAGTGGGGTCAATAAATTATTAAAACCAAAAAAAAAAATGCAATGGTCACCTTCTGACGATGAATTTAAAACACGAAATCCAAAACTTCTTTAATACATATTATGTCTTCTTATTTTTATCTAAAGTTAAAGGGATGGACTGCACCCCTCACTTGCACCTGGCTAATTAAGATGAAAAGATCATTCTTTCTTAGAAATATTTACATCTTAATTATACTTAATTACAATGTAATTTATTTAAATTTAAAAATTACATTTTATTTCTTAATTTTGAGAATCATTTGTAATCTCTAAAATCCGTTCAGAGTTCAGTTAGATCATTCCAAAAATATACTTAATTTGTTGTTGAATTCATAATTTGTAGGGATAGTTTTGTTTATATTTGTAAACTGTATGGATGATTTTGTAATTTTGATTATATATATTTAATGTAATACTCATACAACTGTTAGGGACATAAGTATAATTTTATAAATTTCATTAGTGTCCTCAAACCAAACAAATTTTATAAAGATTAAAATGTAATTTTTTAATTTAGATAAATTGTATTGTAATTAGTCTTAAGTGCAAGATATTCGGATGTAAATCACCCTTCGTACTTATATATTCTCCATCAAACTTTTCTTGCAAATACATCAGAATACCAATTAGCGAAATTCACTTGAACATAATGCGTGGAGATGTTTAAGAGGACTGTCGTACTCAATTGGCAAGCAAACAGAATATATAAAGCTTATGCAAGTTGCATTCAACATTAACGATCGCTGCTATACATTTACACCATCACCGAGAATAGTTTCAATGGTCCAACAACTTAATAATTCAGTTCCCTTTTTCAGCTGATTAAGACGATGAGATATATCAAAAACATCCATTTATTTTATATATATATATGGATTACATTTTATTATCCCACATTTAGGCCTAATTTCAATATAATTCATTATTATCAGAAAATTATAGTTTAGTCCCTATGAATCTTGTTTGGGATGAGGTCCCTTGACAGAATCCATAAAATTACATTTATACACCTGACGATTTTATGAGTGTTGCATTGAATATAAGACTAAAATTATAAAATCATCTCTAAAGTTTACAACTACAACAAAACGATCCCTACAAATTATGAATTTAACAACAAATCAGGGGTATTTTTGGAATGACATAACTGAAACCTAGGGACCACAAACGATTCTCAAAATTAGGAACTAAAATGTAATTTCTCAATAATGATGGACAACGTTGTAATTAGGCTTAAATACAATATAATCAGATGTAATTCTCCCTCTATATATATTGTCAGAGAGCGTTTGATAATGTAGATTATCTTATTTTACTTAATCTATTTGTGGGGAATTAAGTGAAATTAAGTGTTCTTTAAGAGAAGGAAATTTTGTGTTTGATACATTCAATTAATAATTTAATTGCATCTAATATTAGTTATTATCGTGTTTGATATATCTTATAAAGTGAAATATCATTTAGAATATTAATTTTAAATATCATTTAGAATATTAATTTTCATGCTTAGCCACAAAATCTAACTAATTTTAATTAAACATATGTGGCCGCCACAGTTACAAGCTAAGGACCAAATACGACATCCATACATGTATAATGTTTTAAAGAATCAGTGCGATCTTGTTGATTTTCTGCGATCACAGACCGACGAGGTGGTGGGTGGCGGCGTTATGTTATTGTCATTCATGGGCCGAAGATTGCCGGAGGCATCCGATGAAGAGTGCTGCAAGCCGTGGGAGCTTCTTGCTCAAGCACTCATCAACATGGCAGCTCAGGCACTTTTAATATAGTTTTTTAGGGATATTTGCAGCCGGACTCACTATGGTTTGCAAAAAATTAAAAAAAGAAAACTTAATATAGTCTTTTAAGGGTATTTGCAGCGAGACACACTATGGTGCAAGAAGTTCAAAAAAAAAAAACCTTCTAGTATGAAATATAATTTAGGGAAAATTACATATGACTACCCTACTAGATAGGATAATTGCAATGTAATTCATCTTTATTCGAAAATTATAATTTAATCCCTGAATATTATGTACCGCTAGTGATCCCTCAATTCCATTAAAGTTCCGTTAGAGTTGGTTCTATCATTCCATTAATTTAATGAATAAAATAACAAATTCATCCCTACAATATACATATTCTAACAAAACGATTTCTATGTATTACACATATAACAATGCAGTCCTTGAGTATCTCACGGAGCCCTAACGACATGATTGGTATGATGGAATGGAATGAGAATGGAATGAACATTACCGCGTTCATTCCTAAACCCTTGATTGATACAAAATATGATTAGGAATGCTCATTCTCGCGGTAATGTTCATTCCCACAAGCATGGGATTACCTATTCCTTTGGTCCCCCATGGTATTAGTCATTCCTAATGTTTGAAATTTATTATTATTTTTATATTGTCGTCACATATTTGTTAAATGCATATTATATTTTATTATTTTCGTAAATAAAAATTAGCTACTATTCATCACGTTAAAAATTTAATAAATTATATTAAATATAAATATTATATATTTAAAAAACAAGGTCGAAATATTATTTAATTTGTAAATTTTATAAATTCAAATATTTTATAAAGAATAAATTTTGATATATATATATATATATATATATGTTGCATGGAAACGGCGACACGGACATGACATAACACGGATACGGCGACACAAATTTTTTTGTAAATTTTCCACATGAGAAGTGTCAGACATGACAAAATATATTTTTAGAAGCGTCGATATAACGCTTCTAAAAATATTATTTTGCCGTGTCTGACAATTCTCACGTGGAAAATAAATTTCATATATATAACACATTCATATAAAATAGTAATAATATATTTATATATAAAAATATATTATTGCTCAAAATAAAAAATTTTAAATATATATAATATAAAATATTTTTAATAATAATAATAATAAAATTATTATTATTATTTATTATATGAATAATATTAAAAAAATAAGTTTAAAATTTTTGTTTCATTCCTAACTTTATTATTTGATGCACCAATCATAGCAATGTCATAATAAAGTCATTACATTCCTTTGTTCATTCCATTACAAAGTCTTTTTTTTTTTTTTTTTTTTTGGTAAAACTGGACCAAGGAAGTCCGACGGGTCTTTCAGTAGGCCCCGACCCCATAGATATATCAGCTCAAGCAATTTACAAAGGTAAGTCCACCTAACACAAGAATAACATCAAAACAATTAAAGAGCAGGTTGGGCCTAACAATTTTCAGCCCAATCGCCCCAGCCCAAAAACCTAACCACTAACCCATTAGAAAAATCTTAGCCCATGAAAATAAAGTGGCAGCGGGAGAACAGCAACAACAAAAGGCTAAAGTCCCAACTTAATCTCCAACCACCAACTCTGCAGCAAGAAGAGAATGACAGCACCTATAGGCAGCAACAGATTCCTTGGCCCTTGCCCCCAAGACCATCTTATCAAGCTGAAACTAATGTCCAACAACATCCAAAAAGTATTCATGTCGTCTGAAACGAAAGCAAGGCCGTTGGTATCTATCCACTCTTGTTATCCCCCTCAAGATGCATATGCCTCCAATGAGTGTCTTTACTAGATTGAATAATCTGTAAGACCACAATTGGCATCCTCCTCAACCCATATCTGCACAAACCCCCTATCCACGCACAACTTCAACCCTAAATAGACTGCAAACAATTCAGCAAAAATATTCCCCAGAAAATGATAAAAACCAGCTACCAGGCGACCCTCATGATCCCGGATAAGCCCACCTGCCCCTGCTATACCCGGATTCCCTTTCGACGCCCCATCCGTATTTAGTTTAATCCACGGCCATGGTGGCAATCTCCACTGAACTCTATTGATAAGCACTTTAGTATGCTTTGTGAAACATAAACCAAATGCAACCGCTGCATGCAGTGGCGTAGCCACGTTGTTGTGAGGGGGTGCAATTGACCCCCTCAAAAAAAATTTTTTTTTTTACTATGTATATATATATTTTTTGTGTATTGTGTATGTAATTTTTGTGTGTTTTTTCATTATTGATCCCGTCAATAAAATTAAAATTAATACTAGTGAGAGTCAATATATTAAATTAATAATAATTGAGATAAATTATGCTTTGGTCGACCCCTCTAAAACTGGCTACATGCCTCACCCCATTCCAATGCTTTCGTTTGAGTAACTCAGTTTTATGCACAGTATGCACATAATGAAAAACCTTAGCAACAATTTGCGTTGTAGAGAATTTCTTCTCCCTATATTTACAGTTATTTCTACTTTCCCATAGAAACCACAAAATAAGGCAGGGCACCAGCCCCATCACATGACCCTTATGCACAGAGTGACACCAGAATTGCAACATACTCCTCACATTCAACGTTTCAGGTAAAGCAATGTGAAACACAGTAGCAAAGAATGTCCAAATCCGCTGCGCTTTGTCACTAGAGAGGAAAATATCAAGATATTAATCCTCGAGAAAATGGACTTTATGACTAACCGTTTCTTCCGAAAAGCAACAGTAGCATTTCGACACCAGTGAAAAACCTTTACCTTTCATTCGCTCATCCACCGGCACCCAATTTCGAAGAAGGCGGAGCAGAAAAATGGAAATCGTAGGCCGAATTGCCTTAGACCAAATATGAGAGAAAATTGTCCGGCCATCCCGTTCATTCCTTTCCTGCCTCATTCCATTCATGAGTACCAATCATGCCGTAACGGAATAGAGAAATCACAAATGGTTCATAATATTTAGGAATTAAATTGTAATTTTAGGATAAAGATGGATTGCATTGTAATTACCCTATCTAGCAAGGTAGTCAAATATAATTTTTCCTATAATTTAAAAATCCCTGAAGTTTTAAAGACTGTGTACGTAAAGCCCTGAACTCGTCGGTTGTATTGTACGCACCTATTTTGAGACTGAGATTCTATTTTTATGCGTAATTGAACGGGACGTGTCTTTTATACCCTTATACAACACTCCTGAAATAATGTTTCTTATGTTGCCTAAAATACCTTGTGTTCTAAATAAGTTGCGCTAAAACACCCACCCACCATTTACAGCCCAACACCACCACTTCTGTCGCTGCATTTGCACCACTTCCACAACTCATCTTCTTCTCTCTTTGTAATTCAACCACCACTACCGCCGACACCACCATCAATCCCGCCGCCGCCACAAACACACAATCATGATTACACACAAACACATACTAAAACACAGAAACACGCACGCATAGGCCTACCACCTCTATCTCAGAATTATATAACCTTTTCTGCATTTAAAAATTCAATTTCCTCTATTTGGCTTGATGACATGATAGTGGGCATCCATACTGGGAATAGTTTTATGAAAAAGTAGTAGTTTGAGCAACAAGATAAGATTTGGATACCTGATTCTCCAGCTGCAACAATTATTATATATTAAACTAGTCCAAAAAAGACCTTCATCCATACAAATTGCTATAGCGAATCAGTTCCATGTTTGCAAGAAAATGGTCCAAAAATAAAAAGCTGATCATATTTCTCAAGTATATAAAGGCCATGCACTACTCAACTTCGTCATTACAATTGGCACATACAGATCAAATTATATATAAATTTTGATACGTACAGAAGAGAAATAATGGGGCTCAAGGGCAACCTCGTTTCTCAGACAAAGATAAAGTCGAATGGAAATGCATACTATGAATTGTTTAGATGCAAACCATGCGACATCTCCAACATCTGTCCTGATATTGTCCAAGGTTGTGATTTGTTGAGCGGACAGTGGGGAGCCAATGGAGCTCTGTACTGCTGGACCTGGAAACAAGGTAATTTATAATATTAAAAAATTATGGTGATTATTATTACGACGACGTGTCAATATCAGGACTATTTAGTTACTTATAGTGAAGCAATATCTACTTTGAACATGATTTGCACTTCTAAGTCTTAACTTATAGGCTATTTTCGTAACAAATTTAAGTTATTTATGAGTAATGGAAGTGTTTCTTATGTTTTTTTCCCCCAAACAACTCGACTGTTTTTGTTTTTTCTTTTAATTTTTCTTTCAAGTGCTCACCTATGTTGCACGGACACGGCAACACGAATACGACACGCCACGGACACGGCGACACGGATTTTAAAAAAATTTTAGGACACGACACGGCTCCGACACGGTAATATATATATATATTACGTATTAATTTGTGAATATATATTATATATTTACAAAATCTTAGAGTTAATGTTATATTTATTA
>JBBMKE010014213.1:0-19768 GCA_037834125.1 Lippia alba | reverse complement strand
GGGGGGGGGTGGGGGGGTGGGTGGGGGGGTTTGGGGGGGGTGGAGGGGGGGTTTTCACCCCCCCCCCCCCTCTTGTCCTTAATTGGATCCGCCACTGCCGACGGATGCACTGGAAGTTATTTAGAGCAGGCAAAGGAAAAAAACAAAACAAAAAAACAAAACAAAAAAACGATTTTACCTTATTAAACCAGTTTTGCTGCCTGAAGGATTAAAAAACCGACCTTTACCCGGAAGTTCTGCGATTGAAGTTAGTTGGAGCTGGAGCAAAGGTTAAGAAAGGGACGAATGCAATTGAAGTTAATTAGAGCGGGGAGAAAAAGAAAAAAAAAGATTTTACCTTATTTATCAAGATGGAAAAGAAAGATATGCAGCAGACTTTGACAGCGGCGATTAGAATGTGAGTATCAGGCCGAAGACAATCAAGTTGTTCACTTAATCTACCAGCAAAATTTCATCTAGATATTCTTGGGGAGTGGTGAAATCCAATTAGAATATATATACGTATCTTATAACCAAAAATTCTTCGAATAGATCTCTTTGAAGAAAAACCACTCTTTTTTTTTCAAATAGATTAGGGCAGAGAACAAAGGCGTGAAGTCATGAAGAGAGATCCCCTGAATTAAGGAGATGAAAAATACTTATTCACGCATCAAGGCCACGTTGTTATTATGGGCCACACAAATTGTTGGGATGGGTTAGTTACACATTATTACACTTTGGCCCATTCTTGTGGGTATTGTTGGGCAGACTTTATGATAACGATGGGTCAGATTTTTTAATTCGATATCTGATTCGACTTTTGTAATATTATTAATTTGTTCTTTACTATTAATTATTTTGTTCTATTATGGTTTTATTATATCTATATTAATCGTGCTAAAAATTAATCGAGCTGACAGGCTTTCTTATTCTAACTAGTATAGAACCCGTGCCAAAGCACGGACCACCATTTTCTAAATATGATACTTTAAGCAACTTAATTATATCAAATATTATACTGATAACATTATATAATAAAAATAATTATAATGTACTTTAAGAAAAAAAATAAAAGTAGAAGATTATTATTATTGTTATTATTATTTAAGTGAATTAATATTTAATATTTAAACTAAATAGGAAAAAAAAAGGTGTAAGATTAAAATGCTATAGCCTGAGACACGGAAAGAATATTAATTATTTTAATTAAAATAAACTTGAAAGAGTACATGTATCATAACTCATAATGAGTTATACATAAGAAAAAAAAAAAAAGAGGTCTTCTTTGAAGCATGAAAACTTATTTCATTGCAGCGAAACCGAAGTTCTAGAATTACATCAAAACTTCTTTCATTGCAGCAAAATTGAAGTTCTAGGATTACAACCTAAATAATCGGAAGATTTTCAGGAATTGCATAATTGAGTTTGAACTTCTATTACGGGAGGTGTTTTAGAACATTTTCAAAACAAATGACTAAAAAGATGAAAAGAGAGCGAGGATACAAAAAATTAAAAATTATTAGAGTTTTAGTAGATATGGAACTCCCATACACTAACTAAACGTGTATACCTGCAAACTATTTTTTCTAAGAATCTACTTATTATTTGATTATTCTATTTTTATATTATTAAAATAAAATAATTTTTTGTTACTAACCTGAGTGTCCCGCAACAAAATGGATATCTATTTCAATTTTTACGGTTTAAAATACTTGTCTTACACATCAAGAACCTATCATTTCTCTTATGATAGATATTAATTAGCAACAAAAAGAGTTTCAAACCACACACTTTCAATATAAGCCGTAGTCAAGCCGACGGGAGTTGGTCAAGTGGTTGATGGTTCTTTCTTGAAGGCAAAGACCCAGGTTTGAATCCCTGCAACCACTTGGGGTGTGTGCGTAAAAAAAAAAATATATATATATATATATAAGCCGTAGTCAATGTCTTTCCTAATCATAATTTATTTTAGTAGAGAATAATAAATCATAATTAGCAAATACCAATAAATCATAAATCAGAACAATCGGAATATTGCGAGCCAATAGTATTCCAATAAATCATAATTAGCAAATACCAATAAATCATAAATCAGAACAATCGAAATATTGCGAGCCAATAGTATTCCAATAAATCATAATTAGCAAATACCAATTAAAAAAGTTGCAGTCGAAACATACCTTTAGAAGACGATCAGGTGGTGGAAACTCAACCAACACAACAATCAAAATCTGAATAGCCTACAATTCAAATGAATTTCTGTTAGATTGAACAATTTGAGTTTGCACAATAAAAAAAAATTCACGTTTAATTACTAATTAATTTCTCATAAACCGATTATTTTCAAGAATTTCATAATAGAGTTCCAACTTCTATCACGAGGTTTTAAACATTTTCAAAACAAATGACTACAAAAATGAAAAAAGCGCGAGGATAAAAAAAATTTAAAGATCATTGGAGGTGTTGTTTTTCTTTTGAATCAATGAAAGTTTATGTTGACTCATAGAATTCAATATCTTTATATATGTGTGTGATTAAGAAGATCGGCAAATATGAGGGAGTGATTTATAATAGTGAGAATTGCATGATATAGGATTTCTCCACACATACATATATTTCACTATAATGATCTTATCTGGTAGATATTTAATATTTTTAATAAATTGAATTAGGTTTAATATTAATATTAATAGTTTTATTTTAAATTCAAACATTTTTTACTAATAGATTTTGATTTATATTATAGAAGATTTTGAGAGTTTTACGGTAGTTTTAAGAGTCTTAAACTTTTAGATAACCGTTAAATATTTAAGAATGTTATTTATTTGCATAATATATTAAAATTTAATAAAATCTCTGTCCGACTAATTTGAGATTTATGTGATAACAAAAATTGAGGTTTTCTTGTGTTTAAAATTTGAATTTAAATTGATCCCCTCTCTCATGTGAGATTTTCCCCTCTTATGGGAGTACGCCGTCATCCACTAAACCCTAGCTTTCCATACACGAGTAACTGCCGGATCATCATCGGAGTGCCACTATTCATTGTTGACCGTCCCGGACTCTGAACTTTCCTTGTGCTGCTTCCTCCTCCCCCCTCCCTCCCTTCGTTTACTTTCTTCGTTGGTTTACCTTCACAGACTGATTTCTTTTTTCCTCTGTGTTTACGGATATTTAACCCTAGAAGATTTCAGGTTTCTAGGGTTACGCTTACGGATTATACAGAAGGGTCGCTGAAAGTTTACCTCCTCATCACCTTATGTCGACATCTCGTCGCCCCAGACCTGTCAATGGGGGGTTATTCCCCATCCCAGCCCCAGACCCAAAAAATACCCATATTTTAAGTCAGGCCCAGGCCCAGCCCCAGCCCAATAAGCGATGCGCCTGAAAATGGGTAAAAAATTTACCCATTTTATTTGGGCCTGGGTCTGGGTCCGGCCCAGATCTCTTTTTATTTTTTTTAATTATTATTAGCGTTATTATTATTAACTAATTAGTTAATATATCTTTTAATTAGTTGCACTATTATGGTTGCAGAAGGCAGAAGCTATAAAAACATCTTGCTTCGCATAGTGTACATATATATATAAAGTCAGCTAATTATGAATTTTCTTTTAAAACAAATAATCATACTTATTAGGGATAAAATGCACCGCACGTGTCTGAATATCTTAACATTTGTATGCATATGAAAATGAATTTTGGCAGTGATGGTTTGAATAGATTAAAAAAAACAAATGAATAGAAAATATTCATTTTCGTAGCATCAAAATCCATATCATTTTATATTTAAAGGCTAAAACTATATTAATAAATAAACTAATATTTACAAATCATCAAGTCCACATATGATATATGTCATATGGTAAATGAAATATTTGTTAACAGAAAAAAATAGAAAAAAAAGAAAGAAAAAATCAATACACATCAAGGGAAATAAAATTCGAATCTTGAATTCATCAAGGGGAATTCATATTCATTTGGAATAAAAATTGACATCCTTTTATTATATACTATTCCTACTTTATTCTTTTCTTTACTTTTTATGGGAATTCTTTTATTATTTTTATTTTTGTTTTTTATTTTTTTTCATAATAATTGAAATTTTCTGATGGAAATAAAGGCATGCAAAAATAAGTGAAGTAAGGAGGGCATGGAGTGGGTGTCATTGTCTCTGTGGAAAATTTAATTGAGCGGGAAAAATATGTAATTAAATTAAATAAATTATGAGGAGTAAAATTGTGCATTGAATAGTTGAGCAACGTGGCATTTCGAATTGGAATTAGGCATTTTTGTAGTTACGCTTGTTTTGATTGCCACGCAGTTTAAATAAGTTATTAAATTATAAGATATTATTTATGTGATTAATTGAATATATTTTATATATTTAAGATGATTAGGATATTTTAAACGAAAATTAATTTTGCGCAGGAAGATAGCTTGCTTTTATATATCAACTTTTTCAGTCATTAAATGCATCGTTATTTAGTGTATATATAGGTGTATCAAGTTAATAGTTGGACAAGTTATTTAATGATAGAATAATAAGTTCTTTGGTTAATTAAAATTGATCGGGTTGGAGACTTGGAATGAATAAGATTTAAATTAAATTTTTTATTAAAATAGTATTTTATTGTGGTTATTTTAATATTTTGCTCGCATAACTTTCCCATTTGATATTTGAAGGGAAAAAGATACTATATGTCGTAATTAGTGGGATACTAGGTGATAGTGCCAAAAATGTTCTAAGTCAAGCGCTCAGCTTAGCCTACGTATTCCGCTCCGCATAGCCTATGCGATTCGCCCCGCTCCGCATAACCTATGCGCTCCGCTCCGCATAATGTAAGCGCTATGCTCCGCATAAGCTATGTGCTTCACTCCGCTCCACATAATTTAAGGGTTCTGCTCCGCATAAGCTATGCGCTTCACTCCGCTCCACATAACCTATGCACTACCAAATTCTCCGATCATCTTTTTCGCCTAGACAATCTCACTGTCTTGAGCGTTAGAGTGCTAACGCGGGAAACACCTCCTGCCTGGTATTCTCACGTTGTTGTTATTCTTAGTAGGTCAACGAACCCACTTTTTGGCTGATCTGTTGAAGATTGGAGCCGATCCCGTTCAAGTTCCGGTGAACCAATTTTCGGCATCATCAGTTTGGCGCCGTCTATGGGAAGGCCACCTTCCCCAAATCTTTTTCCAAGTTCGTTTCGAGTTTTGTGTTTGAAAAAATGACTGGACCTGATAACCGCAGTCGCGGCGAGTGAAGCTCTAGCTTGCCGCCCAGATTGTCTCCAACTCAAGCAAGCCGACCGAATGCAAGCCAGCCGAATATCGATTTGCTACGCAACCTCCCATCGGCATTTCCACGGAGAGGGCACCGCACCAGAACAACTATGAGTTCTGGAATGCTTACGCAAGGAATGCCAGCATTCGGTCCTGGAGTTAGCTGAATCAGATGAGCATCCCAACGGGTTGGAATTCTATGATAATGAACCCCTATTTGTTCAGTCCGTTTTGGGGACCTCAATCTGGAACACAAGCCTAGTTTGGAGGAGTTCAAGTCACCTTTGCTCCGCCCCTCGTCACCATTCCGGCGAGCGGAGCGGAATGCACTGCTAACCGGGTACTACCAGAGGAGCCACCCGTTCGAACGAACCCACAACCTGTTCGTAACGTGGCTAATCTGACGGAAGCGGGACCTAGCCGAGTGCGGGATCCGCCTCAACCGGGCAGAGGCAATCAAGTCCCTTTTATACGACGTGATGGGAAACAGTCCATGGAGGAAAACGAGGAGGAACCGGATCCTCTCAACCCCCCTCAGCATGATCAAGATCGAGCGGGGGAGAGAGTGCATGACCACCTCACTCAGTTGGAAGCGGAGAATGAAAACTTCCGCGCCGCCTTGAGCAAAATTGCGGAGTAGTCGCAGGTTAGCGAACAGGACGAAGCCCATCGGCCACCCACGCGACGTCGCGATGAAGGGGCTCACCGTCGGTCCGTGCGGCACCAAGACGAAGTTCGGGTAGATAAGCCCAGGCAAGGTGATCGAGAGAGGCCTATTGAGCTATCATCTCATCGGAGGCATGGTCGGCCCAGAAGATCAAGACCTGAGCGACCTTCACCACTCTGTGAAGAGATTCTGATGGCCCGGTCGGGACCTTCAAAGGTTCCCACCAACCTGCCCCGCTACGATGGTACGGGAGATCGTAAAGAACACATAACCGCATTTGAGCACTTCATACACTTGTATAAGCACTCAATGGACTTTCGGTGCAAGTTATTTGTCACTTTGCTCATAGGAACCGCCTATGATTGGTTCAAGCGGCTTCCGCCTGGGTCGATTCGAAGCTACAATGATCTATGTAGACAGTTTAACAGCCATTTTAGTACCTTGAAAGTGTCTAAGCTACCCACCACGTATCTTTGGAATGTCGAGCAAGGTCCCAATGAAACTCTACAGGAATACTTCACTCGCTTTGGTACAGAACTAACCAAAGTGGAGATCCCGTCCGGTGATTTTCTGAGGCAGGCAGTTTATCAAGGGCTAAATGATTCTAAAATCAGTACGGAGTGCGGGGACGCTATTGCTCATCAAAGGCCTAAGGATATGGTTCATATTCGAAAGATAGCAAGTGAATATATGGAACAGGAGAATATGGCACACATGAAGCGAGCACGCGTCCAAGACAGACTATCGAGGAACGTCCATGACAGACTATCAAGAAGCTCCCATCGGGAGGAGCGCAGGGAGAAACGAGCGGGACCGCTCCCTGTAGGACCGCGAGTTGAACTCAAAAAATGCAACTCCAAGATCTTGAACATTGCAGGTTCGAGAATGTTCAAGAAACCCCGTTCGATGCCCCAAAGCGAGAAAAACTCTCGCTCCAACAAGTATTGTGCGTTCCACCAACAGAACGGACATGATACGGATGAGTGCATCAGTTTGGAGAAGGAGATCCAGCGCTTGGTAACCGGGGAAGAGCTTTCGGAGTTTGTTAAGTTCATGGATCGGAACCATAGGAAATAAGGAGACAGAGCATGCTCTCGCACGTACGGCGTTCATGCTCACGCAGCCCGCGGCGCGACGGACGAGCAGCTAGAAGCGCCAAGCAAGCACCCGATGATAACATGCCCACTCGGGGAGTGGTGAACATGATTGCTGGAGGAGCAACAAATGAAGACTCTAAAACCTCGCGAAAGAAAGCGGGGCGCCGATTTAGCCAAGAACCCAACACCCCTACTCATCACGTTTTTCATGTCGAGAAGGGTGAGATCTTGGGTTTTACTGATCGCGACTTTGATAATGTCGTAGTTGATGATGATGGTGAGTGCCCCGATTGTCCAATGGTCATCGATGTTGATATCTACAACACCAAAGTCAAAAGGGCATTGGTAGATAGCAGCAGTTCGGTGAATGTCTTACTGCTCTCCACCTTTAAGAAGTTGTGTGGCAAAGATATCGAGCTAGAAGCCGTCGAGAACCCCCTTCTCGGCTTAGGCGGATCAGAACTATACCCGATTAGCCAAGTGAAGTTGGCAAGTTCCCTGGGTTGCACTCCGGAAATGGCCACGGTTCCATTGATATACACGGTGGTTGAGGTTAACCTCTCATACAACGTGATTCTTGGAAGACCCGCTCTTGCAAAGTTTAAAGCCATCCATTCAGCATTCCACCGCAAGATGAAATTCCCAACACCCAATAGAGTAGGAGAAGTGAATTGCCAGTTAAGGCCGCGCTCCCATGGACCCTTCACATTGATGGCTCCTCAACAAACGGAGGAGGGGGAGCAGAAATCTCATTTAGAAGCTCAGACGGACAAGAGCTAGACTTCGCTATGAGACTTGAATGGCGGGTCACAAATAATGAAGCGGAGTATGAAGCCCTCTTGGCAGGGCTTGACTTAGCACTACGAAGGGGAATACAACACTTGGTGGTATTTACTGATTCCCAGCTCGTCGCTAGTCAAGTAGAAGGCTCATACGAAGTAAAGGAGAAGGCCATGATTCAGTACCTGGAAAGAGTGAACGAGCTCCACCCTCGGTTCAAAACTTTGTCTTTCTCAGATACCAAGGGAGGAGAACCAAAGAGCGGATGCCTTGTCCAAATTTGCAAACAACATGCAAGGTACAGCGGATCATGCTATCTCATTCTTAACAGCTAAGGTACCCTCAACTGCTTTGGGGGGCTGCCAAGAGGTACTCTCCCTCGATCCAGCGGAGCGCATAAATAAGGCTTCACACAAAGAGAATGCATCTCGGTATCGTACGAGTACTCCACGGGTACCTCGGTTACTCGGTACTCGAGGAGTGGGGGGGCAAATGATAGTGCCAAAAATGTTCTAAGTCAAGCGCTCAGCTTACCCTACGCGTTCCGCTCCGCTTAGCCTATGCACTTCGCCCCGCTCCGCATAAGCTATGCACTTCGCGCCGCTCCGCTCCGCTCCGCATAATGTAAGCGCTCCGCTCCACTCCGCTCCGCATAATGTAAGTGCTCTGCTCCGCATAAGCTATACGCTTCACTCCGCTCCGCATAATGTAAGCGCTCCGCTCCGCTCCGCATAAGCTATGGGCTTCACTCCGCTCCACATAACCTATGCGCTCGGCTCCGGTCAGCATAAGTGCTCATCCTCAAGCGTGGCAGTTACCCACGTTCGTAGGCTTCTCAACCACTAACACACGACCCGCGAGAATCGCGCGTTAACCAATTCGAAGGTATATCAACTCTTTTTTGGAACGGAGAGGAGGTACGCACACTTTCACATACTGAACCGCTACCAAATTCTCCGATCATCTTTCTCACCTAGACAATCTCACTGTCTTAAGCGTCGGAGTGCCAACACGGGAAATACCTCCCGCCTGGTATTCTCACGTTGTTGCTATTCTTAGCAGGTCAACGAACCCACTTTTGGCTGATCTGTTGAAGGTTGGAGCCGATCCCGTTCAAGTTCCGGCGAACCAATTTTCGGCATCATCACTAGGAGTCTGGGACAGATTAGCCAATCGAAAATGGGTATTATGGGTATCCGGGTCTATGCCTAGACCCGGACCCATTAAAAAATAAAAATAGGTCTGGGTCTGGGTTTGGGCCTGATTTTCGGGCATGGGGCTGGGTATTTTCAATTTGTTTTGGGCCTAAGGCTGGGGAATACCTACCCATTGACAGGCCTACTCGTGGGGCGTCTAGTTCCGAGGATGGAACCAGGGAAGAGGACATTTCACGATTAACTAAGGCGCTTACCCTATCAGCCAAAGAATCTGTCGGTGACGTGTTACCGGAACTGCGTAGGCTCCTTCTGTGCAGAATAACCGATGGACTGTGGTGGAAGGGTTTTCACCCGCCGCAGTATCCATTTTGATTCTTTTCGCAGCACTATGATCCATACGATGGATCCGGTTAAGGGCATGGAGATAACGAAATTGAGTGTGGACCGGTTTATCTTTGCCTTCAACCACACACTAGACATGCAGAGGGTTTTGGATAGTTCCCCTTGGTGCTTTGATAAGTACCCCATTATCATGAGAAAATTTGAGGAACCTAAGGACCCGAGCAAAGTGAGGCTAGACAGATGTGATTATGTGATACACATCAGAGGTCTTCCCCTGGAACGTAGAACAAGCTCCATGTAGAATTCATTGGGAATAGAATTGGAACTTTCATTGCTATGGTTAGCAACAAGAGAGCCAGTGAGGAAGTTGATTCTCTAAAAATCAAAGTTAGTGTGCTGATGACCGAACCGCTATTAAGAGCCATCTCTCTAATTGGGTATTAAATTGGTGGATTTTTTTTTTTTTTTTGCTATAACACACTCGAGGAGCAAGATGATGCTCTGATGAAGAAAATGTACATGCATATTGGTGGTGAATGGAACTGTTTTTCTGTTCTTATTGAGGGATTTTCTGTATGATCGCTTCATCAACTATCTTTATCTCATCCTTTATTTTGAAAAACTTTATGTTTAGGGATAATTTTGAAATTCGTGATAGATTTGACTATATGTCAGAAAATAATTGCAAAAAAAAAATTTCAGTATTCAACTTGACACTACTAGTCAAAAGAAATGGGTCTATCCCGAGGGATACAAAAAGAAAATTTTAGTATTCAACTGATCATTTTCTCCACTTTAAATTTTAAAATTTTTCATTTATCACCTATATTTTTTTAGAAAAATTTTATTTTTACCCCCCCTAAATTTAAAAAAAAAAATTGTTTACTACTTATATATTTTTAAAAAAATTTATAATTTTGCTCCATTTATTTTAGATTTTCGCCCCCTAATTATAGGTTTTATCCCTTTTATTTTAAAATAAATTACGGTTTCACCAGTTTTAAAAAAATATTATTTATATTATTGATATTACGAATTTTCGCTCCCCTCCCCCCCCGGAAATCCTGGCTCCGTCCCTGACTGACACTACTAGTCAAACTAAGAGCAAAGTCATAAAAGATAATCCACAGACAATCAAACAATGAATCTTGCTCGTTTAATAAAAACATACGTTCATTTAATAAAAATATAGAGAAGACATCGTTCTCACAAAATCTTAGTGAAAGCCCCATAATTTTGAAGAGATACTTATCTTCGATTGGTCAGTAATTTATAAAGACGGAGACAGTGTCACTATTGATGAAGATATATTTAATCACGGTGCTTTATTTGTAGGGAAATAGTACTTTGTGTTTGTTTTTTCTTAATTTTTTTATGTTGGGGTTTTTATAAAATTTCCTTTCTTTTCTGGTTTAAAAAAAAATAATAAATAACAGTGAACATCAGAAACATAATGAAACAAAGTAGTCTAACTAAGTACAGAAACACAAAAGTATTGTTTTCCCCAAAGCACACCAGCAAATATACACTGCATCTCCTCAAATAGCTCAACTTCACATCACCAGCTCATGTTGAGACTAGAGGTGAGCTTATCAGCAAGGGACTTACCGGAGGATGGCAATATCGAGGCGAAAAACACAAGCAAACGTTGAGACTCGATACAACAACAAAAACACTTTTCGTATAAAAACATATTCTGTCAAATACATCGAATGCTCCATAAATAATGGTGGTTCTGTTCATATGGGGGGTTCAACACCCAATTCATTACAAGAAATTTTTCCAAGAAATGCTTGCAATAAGGCAAAGGGAGACTGAACTGAGACCAGTATCCAACCCACGTAGCGCAAATCTCAGCAGTGAGGTGAGGTGAGGGTCGACAAACCATCGGCAAAGAGCTTGAGAAATCCCTCTTGCCTGTACTAGGCACGAGGGTCCGACAAACTGTCGACCAAGCACTCGAGAAACCTCTATTGCCTGTACTAGAGACACGAATACAGTTGAGGTGTCCTTCAACTCGTTGATGGGTGTCGAAACCACCAATAATAAAATCTCAAACTTCGCACACAAAATAAATTGTAGACAATGGTAAGGGAGTCGAACCACAAGGATTGGATGAAATTTTACTTTTTTTTTAATGCCAAGAAAACAATAAAGGGGGGTTATGAATTTAGCGAAACTAACTACCAAGAAAGAAATAAAATACGACTACTAACTAAATAAACTAAATGAAAGTGGTGACTTCTTGAACTAGATCAATATACGACAGATAGTTGGAATTCTCCTATGCATGCATAAGACTGTGATCACTGACAGGGTATTTAATCTACTGTTAGGTTAGCTATAGTCGCCAAGTCCTCTCTGGCTCCCTCGTTTCTTCTTACAGTTTAAAACGACTAGAAGGCACTCCTAATAATCGTCTCTAATTAACCAATAACCTTAGCAGAAACTCCTTTTAAGATTCAATTGGTGAATCGCATTAATCTCTAAAGAAACACTAACCCTATTGGCTAGGTAGAAACTCCTACTTCGCCTAATTAGATTGTCTATTCCACAACACAAAATTCAGCCGAACTCAACGACCTAGTGTTGATTGCTACTTCGTTAATTATCCGGCTAGACTCCACCAAATAAGTTAACTAGCTATATGCGAATTGTCTATTCTAAGATTCGACGTCTTAAATTAATCTAAGAATAAGAACAACCACAATATCGTGAAAGCAGAAATAAAGCAAATAACTTGACTAAATACCCAAATAAAATGTCTCACATAATCTTAAACATGTTTTGGAAAATCCCAACTAAACGAGTTTAGCAATTCATAACGAAAACAAAATACGAATGACTAAAATCAAACATAGTTTGAAGATAAAAGATAAGAAGAAAACTAGATGGTCTCCAATTCTCTCTTCTCTTCTTTTCCGTTACTGCCTCTCTTTTCTGCCGTGTGTGTGATGCCGCCTTCTTCGAGAAAACTGCTGCCTAATATAGTCTTGGCGCCATGAATTCTTTCCACGTCCTGGCCTCCACGTTCTGCATGATCAATTGAGGCCCAAAAATAACTCCAAGGTAATGGCTGCTCTTCTCCATCTCTGTAACTGATTTCCACGTGCCTTACTTGTTTTTAAAAGAATCGAATTATTCTCTTAAATTAGACTTGGGAACCGTGGGTTTGTCACAATTAGGTTTGGGCCTGAAGAGTCTTTGGAGTGGTTGAGCTTGGTCGTTTAGGAAATAAATTCCTAACTCATTCTTCACAAATTGGGCCGATTTCCTCCTTTTTGCAACAAGTCCAATTCTTCATTTTTAATTACAGCCAAACCACGTTAAAGTCCAAAAATCTGCCACAAAGATAAAAATAATAAAAATCAACCAATTTTCAAGATTTAACTAAAGTTTGGGGATTTAATAAATGATAAAACATGCTATAAATCACCAAATTATGCAAAGTATCACTCGTACTCGGATATGTTTGTCCTTTAGTGTTTTTCTATGCAAATGAATCATAACTTTCTTAATATGGATCCCTTAATTTGTGCTTTCCGTGTTATATTTTAGGTCATGCGACATCTTTTATATCAAGCATTAATGAAAAACAGAACCAAATCATAAACACCTATTGACACATGAGTTTAGGAGTTTTAAAGATAGTAAGCGTAACAAGTAACAACGACGTACTACTCAAAGGTAGATAAAAGTTTCTACAAATACAAGCATAAGCTTCCAACGGTAATGTAATACACTAACAATTTGCATTAGTCAGACGCGCGTCTACACTGGAAGGAAGTAGATCGAGCAAACAAGTGCGTAAATCTGTACCGGATACTATGTACTCTGCACAACATACAAAATCAAAAATATATATATATATTAGCATACATATATACTAAAATGAATATTTCAAACTTGTCTCAGAAATGTACCAGATGATTTACATACATATATACTAAAATGAACATTTCAAACCCGTCTCAGATTAACAAACCAGGAGGCAAAGAGAATAAGACGATCATACCTGTGTGATATCATAAATAAATATATCGTCAAATGGAGGATCGTTAGAGGGGCTATCAAATGGAGGATGACATTATAACGGGTCGGGAAGAGGGGGCTATGCGTTGGGGTTGATAATGTTGGTTGTCAGAAACACCAGACGTGGTTTTTCTTGATTCGAACTTGCCCTTATTTAGAACTGGTTTACATCTTTCTCAAATGTAGGTTCCTTTTATTCAAGCCTTTCAGCAACTATGTAATTGGCTATGGCTAATGGACAGTAGCATTCAAACAATTCTTTCACCATAATATATATATATATATAAATAGAGCAATGATCAAGAGAGTATGTTGAATATCGGTGAGTACAATAAAAAAGAAACTAAAGTTGGGAACTTACAAATTGAATAGACAGTCTTGAACCCCCGTAGGTATGGTAAACAAAGCCATCGCACTGGCTACCGCTGCAACCGAGCCAGCTATCTCTAAAAAATTCGAAGAAATTTTAGAACTAGGAGTTCGACCTCCTGGGCGGGGGACATATCTGAAAAAAGTAGGAAAATCCGTGCACAATCTTGCAAGCATATCCTCATGCTCAGGGATAGCATCCTCCGGTGGTGTCATGTAGAACAGAAAATTTTCAGTATTAGCCGCTCTGTATAGATCTATTTAAGAAAAAGATAACTGTGATTAAAAGATGGCTATGATTTGAGGTAGGGAAAAAGATTTTTGGGATAAATATTTTTTACCATCCGAACTATGTCCATTTTTACATTTCGCCATCTGAACTTATTTTCTTGGCAAACCGCCATCCCATCTATACAATTTTCACAAAACCACCATCTCATTTATTCAATTTTTACAAACCGCCATCTCATCTATATTATTTTTACAAAACCGTTATCTCCATCCAATTTTAAGTTATTTTCAATGTCTAAATACCCCTCCCCGTAATGTGCACTTGTTTTTAATAAGAATAAATTAGTATTTCCACTATCTTAGTAATTGTCTAACAAATTAGGTTACATAATTGGAATATTAAGATTAAAAATCTCTTCAACTTTATTCTTTCAAGACGTAATAATTCTTAGGAATTTTAAAATTATTTGATACATTCGCATCTTTTTGAAACAATTTGATCCGTTATTCTACTCTCTTCATTCTTCCTCTTTTTTCTCCCCCCCCCTTCAGGCCGGAGGTACTAATACATAAGAAATAAGGTTATTTATTTTCTATATTTATTAATTTATTATATCCATTATGGGGAATTTGATGACGTGAAAGGTTATGGACCACAGTTTTGCATAACTGAAATAAAAAAAATTCCAAATTAAAATGTATCCAATAAGATAATTTATTTCTTAAAGCATTAATGTATCCAATCATATAATTTGTAATTAAATATATCTTTTTCAACACATTATCTCAAAATCAAGTGATTTCGGAAGATTGAAGGAAAATGAAAAAATAAGAGTTGCAAGTGCCTTCGATTATATTAAAACTTTAAAGAATGAGGGAAATAATGAAAAAATTAATTTACTTTTATTAAAAACACGTGCACATTACATGTGAATTATTTAGACACCAAAAAATCACTTAAAATCCATAAATCCACTCAAAATTAGATGAAGATGGCAGTTTGTAAATATCAAATAAATGGGATGGTGGTTTGGAACGAAAATAAGTTTAGAAGGGAAAGTGTAAATATGAGCATAGTTCGGAGGACAAAAAAATATTTATCCCAAGATTTTTTGTCATCCCAACTTTGTCTGATTTTTACAATTTAGCATTCCAACCAAACCATTATCTAATATTTGCATTTGTAACAAACCGTCACCTAAACTCTTTTTGAGAAATACGAGACATCTAAGGTATACAAGTAAAGACATACACGTATTTTTACCAAAACTACCAATAAATAGCTATTTGTTACAAATGCAAAGATTGAAAAGTTTATTGGATGATAAATTGCAAAAATGGACAAATTTTGGATGGTAAAATTTACCCTTCATTTAATTAGTGTTTCAGTTACCTGCAAGTGGAGGACGACTTCGACCGTCCAACCCAGAATCAACCCATAAACTCTGTAATCCGGAGATGCTTCTGGTTTCCATTAGGATAGGAATGGTCTATTGAAGATATATACAACAAAGCAGCTCAACAAATACGCCTTTTGAAATTATAATTAACCATTCTTTTTCTGTAAAACTAATGCAAAATTAACTATCTATATTATAATTTGATAATTTAAGTTCGAAAGCATCAGTAACGCGAGATTGACAAGTTTTCAGGTATTACCTGCAAATTGCGAAGTTTTGAAGTTTTTAAGGATTACCTGGAAATTGAGTTTTGAGGCAAGATCTGGGAATTTTGGTGGAGATAGATATTGAGAAGGCTCAGGGCGAGAATATGGTTGCGGCTGGGAAAATCGAGATAAACCCTGTATTGAGGAGTTTGTAGTTCAAACTTCAAACCAATGTTTTCAAACTCGGACAGGAGGCCAAAGCTGTAAGCTTATTGGATCGGTTTAACCACCGCTCGAACCGATATGATGTAATAAATAATTTTTTATTACTTAAATATATGATATATATCATAAATATATAAAATAAATTTATAATTTTTAATATTTAAAATAAAAAAATATTTCCTTACAATATCTAAAAAGATATATTGTATTTAAGACACAAAATTATATTCTTTTGTACCATACCATCATTAATTTTTGCATAAAATGGATAAGGTTTAAAAATAAATAATAAAAAAAGAAAAATAACTTTTTTTCTTAGGAATAAAAAGGAAAAATAACTTTTTTTGAGGAATAAAAATATATATATATAAATTTATATGATATACTTTTAACCCCACTTGAAAATCTAATCCCAAAAGGCCCAGGCCCAACAAAAATTATACAAAACGTCAAATCTTCCCAAAAACCTTTTGAAACCCTATGAAATTTAATCGGCTACAGATTGTTCCTTTTCTTCTATTATCTTTTACTAGCATATATCCCGTGATATGCACGTTTTTTATATAAAATTATAATTTATAAATTATAATATTATGCATTAGTAGTAAATATTGTAAATTAAAAAATATTAAAAATTATTAATTTTAGAATAGAAAGTTAATTTATGTAAAATATATAAAATACAAAATCATGCAATATGTATCCAGTAAATAGAAAAAAGTTTCATTAACAAAATTTACAATCAATTAGAGTAATCTATAAAGCAATTAAAGAGTGAAAGGTTAGCTCCAAAACGAATGTATAACACCATCTTGTTTATCATTGATTCTATTGCTCAAAAAATGAAAATACAGACTATGTTCTATTTCATATATATTATAATACATCGTGGATTTCTAAAATTATAATATTTAAATTTAAATGTTCAATAAATATATAAATTTAAATTAAGTAAATAAAAATTACTCAAGTAAATTAAAATTTAAAATAAAATGAAGCAACCAAAAAAGAAAAAAAGAAATATTATCAAATTTAATGTTATGGAATAAAGTAAATACAGAAAAGCCGAAAACAATCTCTCATGTTTCACACTAAATGAATGGGACCGAAAAAAAAAAAGAATAAAAAAAGAATCATAAATAATAATTAAAAATGATATAAATAATTAATAAAAATATTATAAAACATATTAAAGTTCAAAATGAAAAAATGCAAAAATTTAAATTGCGTGGAAAAATTATTAAATTCAACTTTTAAATATTTTTTATTATAAATATGAAATCAACTCAAAAAAAAAACTTAGATGATATAACAAAATAAACAAAATTAAACTCCCAATCAAACAAAATTATATAACTTAAAACAAAACATAACTAAAGGGCAATACATACAATCAAAACGAAAATATGATTTAAACTTGAACATATTCATTTGATTAAAAGATACATTCATTGAAAGATACATAATTGATTGATAACGATCTATCATAAAAAAAATGGTGAAGAATAAAAATAAATGAGAAATAATTACAAAAAATGCAACATAAAGATTATTAAAAAACGAATGACTCATTAGAAAAATTGGTTAGTAAAATTACTTACATGTTCATAGAATTGAACCGGTTTTATCATGGCGATTGATGGTTGCGAAGAAAACTAAAAGTGTTGATGGATAAAGATGAAAGAAAAACTAATTTGTCATATGTAAATAGGATCAATGTAATATTTATATGTTTAGAAATTTCATTATTCTATACAAAATTAGTGGAATAATTTAAGCAAATTAGTGGATTAATTTAATCATGATCTAATTATTAAAGATTTGAATTTAAATTTAAAATTTTAATGAATTTTATGGAAGTTCTGTCATATTTGATATGTCCAAATATAAGTAACGGATTTTTAAAATTTCTTCATGATTTAAATGATTTTTAGAACCGAGAATACTTTGGTTTAATTTTCTCTTCTTTTTTTTTATGGTTTGTGATGAGAATGATAAGTGTGTCCCCACGGCAGGAGAGAATTTCCTGGAATGTGGAAAATTGTGGCAAAAATAGGCCTGGTTAGCCACCTGTCAATTAATTCTACTATACAGCTAAGCTGGACATAAGTGGGTTAATTTACTTCTGAAATTGTTGTCATGCTATACTAAATGATTCAAAGACTGTAACCCAACCAAATAAAGTTCAAAGAAATTACCACAATGATCACAAACTGTTTTAGTTCGGCAAAACAAATCTCTATTTCGTAAGCAAGTGATGGAACACAAAGAACAAATTAAAAGGATGGTCGTACCTTTTTATAAAGATGCACGGAGTTAAAGTTGGAGAGAGATCGAAATTCACGAAGAAACTGAGATTAATTAAGATGGACTTATAAGTTAAAACTTTAAACAGATTATTGTGTGTATAATATATATATAAAAAATTATAAATTAATATGAAAATAATACCACAAAATATGTAAAGAGAAAAAATATATATTACCTTTTTACGCAGTTTACTTGAACCAATACTTCAAGAGGATATATTTTCTATCCAAAAATTAAGAGAAATCATAAAACACGAAAAAAATATAAATTAATATATAAATAATACCACAAAATATATAAGAAAAAAATATATTACCTTTTCACGCAGGGTATTTGAATCAATACTTCAAAAGGATATATTTCTCTATCAAAAAATTAAGAGAAAATCATAAAATCAAAACACACACACACAAATAATACATAAATTATCATTAAACAATTACATAAATATAATTACCTTACCGCACATGGTACTTGAACAACAACTTCAAAAGAAAGCATTTCTCTACGCACAAAACAGAAAAAAAAAACTATGAATTAATATGCAGATAAACACCTTTAAAAACTAAAGTATAGAAACGTACTGTGTAAGAAATAATCCAATCAAAAGAGATATTACATGAGGTGTATTAAAAAATTGTGACCAAAATTAATGTAGTAAAAATATTGAGAGTGAATGAATATAATCATAGAGAGACATTAAAAAGTCGACTATATTTAAGACAAAATCATGAATATAATGTTAATTATGTAGGGGATTGAGACCTTAAATTAGGTTAATTACGTTAATTATGTAGACAATATGCGAATGTCTTAAATTTACCATGTGCATCTTGATTACGTAAAACATATAATTGGTTAAATTTAAGCCTAAACTTCTTATAGGAATGTTTGACTTTCCATATATTCAAAAGAGGACGTTAGCATTGCTTGAGACCGCTTACTTCTGGCCGCAAATGAAGGACGAAGTGGAAGTCTACGTCCGGACCTGCCTTGTTTGCCAACAAGACAAGATCGAGAATAAGCAACCGGCGGGACTTCTAGAGCCTTTACCCGTGTCTGAGCGTCCGTGGGACTCAATTTCCATGGATTTCATTAGTGCTTTGCCCAAGTCCGAAGGGTTCGGATCGATCATGGTCGTGGTGGACAGGTTGTCTAAGTACGGGACGTTTATACCATGTTCGAGGGACTGCACAGCTGAGGAGGAGGCACGGGCATTCTTCAAAAACGTGGTGAAGTATTGGGGGCTGCCCAAGAGTATTATAAGTGACCGAGACCCCCGCTTCACGGGTAAGTTGTGGACTGAACTCTTTAAGTTACTTGGTTCGCAACTTTGCTTCTCAACAAGTTTTCACCCGCAAACCGATGGGCAAACGGAGCGGGTTAATGCGCTCTTGGAGGGATACTTGAGGCATTTCGTGAGCGCAAATCAAAAGGATTGGGCTAAGCTCATGGATGTGGCACAATTTTCATACAACTTGCAAAGGAGCGAGGCCACGGGGCGGAGTCCATTCGAGCTAGCAACGGGGCAACAACCGCATACTCCACATACTTTAGCATCAACACTTGATGACGGAAGAAGCCCCGGAGCAACAAAGATGGCTAAGTCATGGGAGGAACAAGCCGACTTAGCACGATCGTGTCTTGAGAAGGCACGAAGCAAAATGAAGAAGTGGGCCGACGAGAA
>JBBMKE010013706.1:0-19805 GCA_037834125.1 Lippia alba | reverse complement strand
TCCTAGCGGTACGTCGGATTCGGGGATTCTCAAAGGCGTTTCCGGCATAATTTGGTAACTCCGAGAAATAGAAATTAACAATGGCTGGAGGTTAGTATACGATCTATTCCGCTGCGCATTTCATAATTCGGTTTAATGTATGAAATTAAAGTATGTCTAACAATATAACCAGTGAGAACTTTAATATTGTCACGAGTTTCCATTTTGTTGTAGTTATATTTTTGTATTAATTCCATCATTTGATCATATTCAAACTTTTCCTTCAGTTTCTTCAAGATTCAAACACAATATTATACGCACTGAACACATCACATGCAGAAGTTCACAGATTCTCACCTTTTTCTGCAACACTGAAATGGAGTCTAGCATGAGATGGTTCTGCATGCGGAACGAAATTCCAATTTAAAAAAATTACTTCAAAAAAAAAAAACAATTATATAATCATTTAATAGAAATTCAAGTAACTATATATCACTATTTATTATAATTTATAACATGTACCTTTCGGGACCTAACTTTCTTTAGAGAAACTTCAAGCTGATGCTCCAAGTTCTGCAGCTCCTTTAGACTTACAGTATCCAAATCCTCTCCCAAATAATGCCTGCATACCTCAACAATATTAAATATGATATACATAAATACATACATACACACACATACATATATATTATAAATATTTTATATAAAATAACTTTAATTTGCTATTTTGGGAGGAGATCATATAACTAAAGTAAAATTCAATACCTGTGATTTCTTTGTAAAACCTCAATTCTGGCCTTAAGCTTTGCATGTTCTACATTCCAGCTCTGTACGAAAGAAATTACCTGGTTCATTCAACTGAGTACAGTACTGAAAACTTTCTTTTTTCTTTTTTAGCAAAGTGTGAATAAAAATAACTAGCTAATAGGAAAAATGAGAGCATAATAATAACTAATGAGTGGGGACACATTATTTATTTGAAGTAATGAAAACATCTAGGATCTATTGAACTTCAAAATCTTGGAATTGTTCGGTAGGCAAGTCTATTTTGATACTCTTTCTCAGTTGTATTAATTCACTTAGTAACAGCGGAGCCATGATCCAAAAATCAGGAATCACTCGTTGATAGTTAAAATATAATGGCTTTAGCAGTCGATTACCCTAGCTTCCATCATTGTAATCACGTATATAAAGATAAATTTTGAAGTCGGGAGGTTGTCGATCAGCCCCATACTTCAGATAAAAAGAGTCAGGATCATATTTCACTTTTTTTATGCTTCTAATATGACTGAAGTATATAAATAAATAAAATAATATGTAGGCATTGGGTTGATCACTCAGGCTTGGGTCTAACTTCTAATCCCATATTAAAATTATGAAATATTATATCCAAACCCCTTTCTTCCTAAAGTTGAAATAGTAGCATATAAAGAAAAGTTCATATGGTCAGTTGTAGGAAATGACTTTTTTTTCTTCTTATCTAGTATATCTTTAATCCACAATTTAATAATTCAATAATTCAAGTCTCCGATGGTTATAGATTACAAAGGTTGATAAACTAAAATAAGATAAGAACTCTAAGGAATTTTAACTCCAAAATACAATATAATTAAAGTATGCAAATCAATAATTTGAATAATTCTGATTTACCGGTGTGTCGAGGTTAGGTGCCTTTAGCTGCTTTTCCTCGTATGAATATCTTTCATATCGTTCAAGAATTCTCTCCATGCTGCAACATGTCGAAAGTCCAATGTTGCAATCAGAACTGTTGTTTTTGTATTTTGTTTCATCGACAAAATTAGGGATTATTCTGAAAACGGGCTCCGGGGAGCTAAATTTATATTAAATAAATTATAAGTTCGTAGAATTTGTGAAATATGTTTTTTAAGTTTATAAGTCCTTACTGTCTTACATCTTGTCTTCACTAAGAAAAACACACAATCATATCATTTCGATCCATCCATTTACTGATCTGCGTCTTTGAAGAATCAAATCCTTGAGTTTTTCATATTATAAAAATTACATACATTTAGACTTTAGAACATTTGGGTATTTCATATAAAACTTGTCTTTTGTCAAAAACTAATTCTTCATTATAATTAGAGCATATGTTTATCATATGATACGACAAAATAATTTTTTTGGAGGTGTCGCTACATCAAAACTTAAAAGTGGAGAAAACATATTTGCTACGGAATAGTTTGGAATATTATATATTTCAAAGTTTTATATCATAATCTATCAGATTTTTTAATGTAAAATGTCGAGGGCAATTTATAGTTAAATATAGTCTATGGACTTTTAGAGATGAGTTTAATGGAATGGCTTTAGGATCCAGAAATAAGTTCAGTTAACGATTAGTAATTATCTAAAACTAATGTTATATAAATAAGTATGTTATCAAGTGGTGGAAATCTGAGACTGAGAAATTAGTTGATTCTATGTCATTTATAGGTTTTGTGCTTAAGACGGTTTAAAAAGATAAAAAAAAAGTGAATAATTAATTTTCTTTCTTTTTAGAAGTTTATAAGTCCTAAAAATTCTTATTTTTGATATTGATAAGCATATTTATTAGAAAATTTATATATATATAAAAGCAAGAAAAATTCGAGCCCAAACCCGACTTGGTCGAACCCAACCAATTAAAAAGGTAAGTGTATTACACTTGCCATTTGATTGGTCACTCTCCCTAAATTTTCCACCAACCACACGACAAGTGCAAAACACTCGCCCTCTCGTTACACCGGTTTGACCGAGCCTGGCTCGGGCTAGAATTACCCAAAAAGCAAATAAGTCAAAACCACTTTAGAATTATTATCGAGACCCCACCTCATATATACAAATAAAATCCAGAAAATTAAGCGCCAAATATTTTCTTATGATAAATCATGATCCACACGTTAGATAAGTAATGTAAATATAAATGTCTAAAGTAAACAAAAACACCGATATATAGGGGCTAAACTTAAGAAAATTCACATGTACATATGTTTGAACTTATTTAGTTTTAGTTTTTTCTAAAAGAAAAGAAAAATTGGGGAATCCCTTAACCTTACGCGAAATTACAAAAATATTCACTTCGATAAATTATAAGTTTGCTCCAAAGGAGTTTAACAAATTAAAGGTAACACTAATAATTTGTTACTGAAATTCCTTAGAAGCTTTTCTCTCAAAATACTTATTTAATCTTTGTTTAAAAAAAATGCAAGAAAAGTTGATATACGGACAAATTACATATAGGTCAACCTGTGGTTTAAGGTAATTATGAGTCAAGAACCTCCTATTTCATTTTTTTTTATAAATATAACTGGCTCTTTTACAGGAGCAGAAATATTGAGGCTCATTTTGTTGAATATGTAACAGAGAGACTACATAGTGAGAAAAATACCAATTTGAATAGTGTACTTAACAATAAAACAAAAAACGAGGTCCTGACTTGCAACTACTCCAAAGAAGACATTATTTTAAAATGATAATATTCTAAAAAAAATAATCAGAAAATGAAATATATATTTAGCCCCATAACCAAAATTAGAAGATATTAAAATAATACAAGAATAAATATTTTCGGGTGTAAAAGAGGGGAAAAAGAGAAGGGAAAATTAAAAGCTAGCAACTTATCACACATGGTTATTGATTCAAGTTCAATCATGCCCCATGTTAGCACCAATAATAATAATATAATTAGTATTAATAATATTATTATTATTATTATTATTATTATTATTATTATTATTATTATAGTAAATGACGATTAAGACAGATACGAAAAAATAAAAACTAGAAGGGGGTTACTGATTTGGAATCTAGAAAGTTAAAAAGTCCGTACAAAGCAGTCAGAAACAGTTTCATGAAATGCAAAATCAGAACTGTTTGAGCCCAGAAAAACCACAGGATACTCCACTAATGCAAAGTTGCAAACATATACTCCAAATTTGTAAATATGCATAATAGTTTGAGAAAATACAAATAGAAGAGCCAATCTAATTGCTATTTCTTTGGTTTATTTTCAACTAGTTACATCATTTTACTTCGGAAAAGTGGGAGAAAATAAAATAGAGTACATGAAAAGGAATAAGAACTAAGTGAAAAAAATTGGAGAAAAAACTAGTAAAACTATATGAATCAAATAGTTCAATCACGCGTTCAAGTCTCATCGGAAATAATGAGAATCAGCAACTATCCATTTACAGAAAAGAAACCTTTTTCGTATTAACCTAATAAGTGAAACAAGCAACCCAAACGAAATCCTCAAAAACCCCCATGAAATGATCATAATCACAGCAACAATACATATACTCTTAAAAAAGGAAAATCAAATCAAAATCAATCAGAAGAAGAAAGAGTTAGAACTTAGAACAGTACGACTCACCAAGCTTCAGAAGAATATTCAAAGAGTTTCCCTTTACTTGAGAAGATAATCAAGCCAACATCGGCATCGCAGAGGACGGAAATCTCGTGCGCCTTCTTCACCAGGCCAGATCGCCTCTTCGAGAATGTCACCTGTTGATTCACTTTGTTCTCTATCCTCTTCAGCTGCACTCTTCCCCTCCCCATCTCTCTCTATACGTATATGTGTATGTATGTATATATAGATAGATATTGATTTCTCTGCTTCAATTTGGTGCGCAATTACGGCTCCCAATTGTGTGGGTTGAGTTTGATCTGCGATGCTTTCCGTTGTCAACAGAAATGGCAACAATCATGAGCGAGGGAGTGTGCGTGTATAGCATGTTTGTCCCATGTCTGGTTGGGGGAAAATTATATAAGCAGTTTCAGATGCGTGCATGAGCGGTTTTGGAAAACCAGGGTGGTTTCGTCGGGAAATGTTGTCGAGCTCTGATTGGCTGGAAAGGGTTGGAGCGAGAATAGTGTAGTAGGCCATGAGATGCTAGTGACGCGTTTTGTACCTAGTGGAGCGGAGGGTGTACGTTCGCCACATATTCTTAAATGGGGATAATTGGGTAAAAAAAAGATTGGTGGTAATTATCATGGTATGTAAATTTAGTAAAATATTTGGATCTCGGTACTTGTGTAAAATAAAATTAGCGTTTAAATAATTTTTTTTTGGATAAAAAATTTTAGGAAAAAATATTTTTTTTGTTATCCAAATTTTTCATTTTTTTTAATTTACTATCCCAATGAACTTTCATTATAAGCCACCATCCACTCTTGGAATTTGTAACATGTCTTCATCTTTGTATACTTTTTTTTTAAGTAGTTTTTGCTAAAAGACATGGCACGCGGCGTCAAATGTATTTTCACAAAATAAAATAATGAAAAATAAAATTAGATGACAGTATGTTATAAATGTAAATATTGGATGGTGGTTTGCAATGAAAGTTTATTTAGATGGAAAATTGTAAAAAGATGTAAATTTTGGATTGCAAAAAAGCTTTTTCCCAACATTTATCATCCGAACTATTTGAGTTTTTACACTTTCACATTGAAACTGAGTTTCGTTGCATGTTGGTATCCCTACTTCGCTTTTGTTGCATACCACCATCCATATTTTGCATTTTTTTTTACCAAATATCATCTCCGCCTAATTTTTAATGGTTTTGATGGCCTGGATGTTAGATGCTTGATAGATGAATGACTTTAATAAGGGCAAATTTATTCTTACTAAGTCATAAAATGATAAATTTGTCCTTATAAAGTTATGTGTGCATCATGTTTTTACTATTCAAACCATCGAAACCACAAAAAATCAAGTGAGGATGGATTTTTGTAAAAAAATACGAAGTAGGGATGGTAATATACAATAAAACTTAGTCTGAATTTGAAAATGTGAAAATGCGTATAGCTCGAATGATAAAATATTTTTATCCCTTTAATTCAAAAAATTTTGATCAGGAAATAATTTAAAACATTTTAAAGTTTAAACAGCTAGTTGCAATTTTGATATAATTTGACGAGCAATTCATTCTTTCTTCTAAATTTAAAATTATGATTTTCTTTTGTGGTTTTATGTCCTCTTTAATTGCGTTTGAGTCGAATGACAAGCAAAGGCAATAAATTGATAGGTAATCCATTTTTTTCCTCTAAATTTAAATTTTTTGATCTTTTTTTTTATATCGTTTTTAATTGTGCCGTAAATGTTTAAGATCTTCTTTTTATGGTATTATTGACTTTTCCCTTTATGATAGAGATTACCCCTGATTTGCAGTGATCTTGTTCCTCTTGTACATTGTTTTATACTCTTGATATCTGTAATTCCTGTAACAGAGAATATACAAAAAACAATACAATGAAAAGAGTTATTTTTCTCTCCAAACATCATGCTCTAACATGGTATTAAAGAAGTGTCAAGATCCTAGGGACTCAGAGTTAAAATTCATCATCGTCCCTTTTCTTGCCCCAATTCTTGAATCTGCATAAACCTACCATCAAACCAAAACCATGTCAACCGAAAACAACAACAACAATCAAGAACTTACAATTCAAAATTGCACAACCAAACATGCTCAACTCGGATAATTTGTCAATTGGCATCAAATTAAATAGTGACAATTACCCGGTTTGGGCCAGATTAATGAAAATGGTGATCGATGGAAGAGGAGGCCGATCGCAAATAACCGGTCCCGCCGGCACCGGAGGAAACCGACCCAAAATTCGACTCATGGGAACAACGAGATCAACAAGTATATACCTGGATTATACAAAACATGGAAAGCAGCCTCATCACCAATGTTCTCCAATATCCGACTGCCAAGGCTCTTTGGGACGGACTTTCCACCACCTACGGCAGCGGCAGTGACCCATTACAACTCTTCGATTTACTTCGGAGAGCAAACACCCAACGACAAGGCTAAGAAAGCCTTGAAGAATTCTGGAACAAGTTGCAAAGCATATGGATGGCGATTGATAGAAAGCAGCCAAACCCAATGAAATGCCCCGATGACATCAAGACGCTTAATCTCATCATCCAAGAACAAAAATTGTATCAATTCCTCACTGAAATTGACAAAAAATATGAACTAATCAGGAGGGATATTCTAAAACATGAATCAAAACCTGTTGTGGAGACGGCCTATGCCACCGTCCGCCGCGAAGCCTCTCGTCTCCAAATCCTTAAAACAAATGCCGTGGATATGGGAATTCTAGTATTTGAGCGGGGCTGATAGCAAAGAGGGAAAGGAACCGTCGGAGTGGTACACTCTCAGACGGAGAATAACGGAGTCACTTGCGATGTGTGTGGAAAATACAGACACACATTTCCACACACATCGAAGAAATGCTTTAAAGTTGTTGACTAACCCGATTGGTGGGAAGGCCACAGAAAGAACTCCACCAGAGCAGCGATGAAAGGAGAAAACTGGAGAGCAAACGTCGCGATGGGAGACGGAGGCAGAGAAGCTACCGCTGCAGGCACCATCCGGGGAGATATCGGTACAGCGACACAACACCATCCACCGGCCGTACCAACCTCGCCGTTAGTTTCAGTGCCGACGTCGGAGACGGAGTGAATTGGAAGATGACTGATTGTGGCGCCGCAGGTAACGGGTTTTGGGAGTTATGCCCCAAACCCTAGATCCCCTTTACATAATCCCTAAATTATGATAGCAGGCCCCAAGTTTCTGATAATTTGCAAAAGGGACCCCATATTTTCAATGGTTATGTGCTTCACACCCAAAGTTTCTCAAATAAGTTTTCAGAGTTGATTCTTGATTGTGGTGCTATAGATTCTATTACTTTTGATGCTTCTGATCTTATTAACTCTGGTAAACCTAAGAGATCGTATATTGAAACTGCAAATGGGGTCAGACTATTGTTGAAATAGAAGGCTCTATCTCTGTTACTTCGAGACTAAAATTGAATAATTATCTTTATGTGCCTTCATGGTCTTGCAAATTACTATCTTTGAGCCACATTACGAAAGAGCTAAACTGCGTGGTCCTAATATATGCTCGATTTTATTTGATACAGGACATTCATATGAAGAAGATCATTAAGCCTGGTACTGAGCGAGGAGGACTCTACTACGTTGATGAAGTTGAAAATCAACCTAAGGCTCCTCTGGCATCAACTAAAGAAAACACTCAACTTTGGCTTTGGCATCGCCGTAGTGGACATCCCTCAGCTAGGTATTTGAAGTTGTTATTTCCCACATTATTTCAGCATAGTCAAAATGTGGATTTTTCTTGCCAGTCTTGTTTAACTGCAAAGAGTCATAGGACTTCTTTTAGACTAAAAAATACACGGGTAGAAATTGTTTTCTCTTTGGTGCATTCTGATGTTTGGGGACCTGCCCCAGTTGCAAATCATAATTAGTTTCGTTACTTCGTGTTGTTTGTTGATGATTTCTCTTGCATGACTTGGGTGTATTTTCTGCATCATAAGTCCGAGGTCTATCCAACTTTTGTTGCATTCTATAAAATGGTACAAACCCAATACAACAAACAAATAAAAATCCTGAGGTCTAATAATGGTAGGGAGTTTGTTAATCAGGAACTTTTTCAAAGAACACGACCTTATACACCAAACCTCTTGTCCCAACAACCCTCAACAAAATGGTGTCTCAGAAAGAAAGAATCGTACCATTCTGGAAATCACTCGAGCCTTCTTACACGAATCCCATGTCCCAAATCATTTATGGCCCGATGCAGTAGCTACTACAACCTACTTAACCAACAGATTGTCCACAAGAGCCCTAAACCAAAAAACACCGTTATCCACCTTCCAAACTCAAGTCACAATACCCTTTCATCTTACCATGCCACCTTGGATATTTGGATGTACCATGTTTGTCCATGTTCCTAAACATGAAAGAACAAAGTTGGACCCGTGTGCTATAAAGTACATTTTTATTGGCTATGCACCCCATCAAAAGGGGTATCGGTGTTATAACCCCATTCATAAACAGGTTCATGTTACCATAGATTGTGAGTTTGTGGAAACAGAATACTACTATGCCACAATCCAATGATCAGAGGGAGATATAAGGTGAGTCATTGCACTATTTGAGTTACATTGATGATACAATTATGGGACCCGAGTTTGAATTTCCCCGAGAATATCTCAGTACCACTTCTGCTCAACCCAATGATCCTCCTTCGCATGATGTCCAAACCGAGGTAACAGAACCCCTGAACTCTTATTCTTCTGATATTAATGATTCTGTTAATATCACAAATGTTGCTGACAATGGTGTTCCTGAGCTAGATGATATAGTCACTCACAGGTATTCTTTATCACAACACAGTAATAGAGGAGTTCGTCCACATAAGTACTATCCAGAGCAAGTCTCTAAATCATCCAAGAACCTCATGAGTAACTTGGCCAGAGGGAGTATGTATGTGGTTGCCAAAGCCTTTTTGGAAATCTCTGTGCAGAGGTTATTCCAAAAATTATGGAAGAAGCAAGGCAACACAAAGAATGAAAACAAGCGATGGAGGCTCTGATGAAAAATGAGACATGAAAAAAGTGCTAATTGCCTACAGGAAAGCTTCCAGTTGGATACAGATGGGTCTTCACAGTGAAACATAAGATCGATGGGTCAGTCTAGAGGTATAAAGCTCGACTAAGGGCAAAGGGCTACACTCAGACATTTGGGATTGATTACTCGGAGACTTCTTCTCCCGTGGCAAAAATTCATACTGTTCGAGTTCTGTTATCAGTTGCTGTAAACTTGGAATGGCACCTATACCAGTTTGATGTGAAAAACGTCTTCCTACACGGGGATCTGACAGAGGAAGTCTATATGGAACCCCCTCTAGGGTTCACAGAAAAATTCAAGAAAAATAAAGTCCGCAAACTCCAAAAGCCTCTTTACGAGATAAAGTAGTCGCCCCATGCATGGTTTGGCTAATTCATGTTGGCAATCTAGAGTCATGGATATTGATCTTATCAGATTCCGATTGGTTGACTTGGTCTACGCGGCACTGACTAGATCACTCGAATTTATAGTTTTGGGGATGCTCAAAGTTTAGTCGACCTGAAAGATAGTAGCAAACGTGAACTGAAGGCCGGATAGGGACAGGAGGGATTTTTTCCTATGTCGGCACTCCGACGCTCAAGTCAGTAAACGCGTATTGATTACATCGAATAAGCAGACCTAAGTGGAGTTAATATGCTTAGTAAATGACATAAATAAGGGGGTATTTATACCTATAGGAGTGAGAAAGACATTCTTGTACTGGTGTCAGAGCATTAAATGTTGATTAACTGCCTAGTACGGCATGTCAGAAGCATTCAATATTGGGCGTGCAGTGCGGGTCCCACACTTATGGTCCGATCATGTTTGACCTTCAAGAAGAATGTTGGCTCCTAATGACCAGGTCGGACTATCCGATGGTTTATTGCGTGAAGACAGGTTGGCCTATCCGGTCTTCATAGACCGAGTGGTGTTGTTGACTAAATAGTTTTGACTTCGTTGCCAAGTGTTTGGTCCTTGGAGGGCCGCAAATGCGACGTGTGGCGTGTCAGGATCGGCCTTCATCATTAGTTCCCAAAAAGGCATGCGTGATGTGACACATGGCATGCGTCTTTTGACTAACACGATGGGTCCCGCAGTAATTATTGCGACAGGTCACATTCAATTTTCCCGCCCAAAGGAGCCCTATATAAGGCCTTGGCCGCATTCATTCATACTTTCTACTTTTGCGTATAAGAGAGATCAGAGAAGTCGAAATAATCGAGCTACTCAACCAACAGTTGGGCAATTCAGGAAGCCAAATTTTTCGAGCAGTTTTTGTAATCTTTGGTAAGTATTTCCTATTCGAACTTTTCGATTCCTTTTCTTTTGCCATTTTTTTTATTATTTACCTCGTCGTGAGAGCGCGTGAGCGAGAGAGTAGTATCCCATCTCGGATCGTGCTCAACCATCCCCTGACACAACCCTTGGCCGTTATTTCAAGGACGTAAGAGGGATAAGTCCAAGTCACAAATTGTTCGAGTTTGTGGGATATCTGCTTCAAACTCATCAAACTCGTGGACATTGAGTGACGCTGAGCATCCTAGAAAAAACCTTGAGCAGGAACTCAGTGGCTCTAGTTCAGATTCGGATTCTTCCGACTCCGGAGGAGTGGGATCAACCCAGATGAGACAGGAACCGGATAGGGTAGTGGATATAACTGGTAACTCGCACGATTCGGAAGATATGCAGTCGATGTCATCGATTAGGCCGGTATTGGGTGCTAAACCCGTGTCAACGGTATACCCTGTAGGGATGCACCTAGGGTCGAAGAGGCCCGATTACGGAAGTTGGGCCATCTACCTCGAATCAACAATATGCCGGGAAAGTAGAAGGAGGGGTATTCATTCTCCCGGGAGTGAAGTCCCCACTCGGGGCATTGGAGAATGACCCCAGGGAGGTCTCCTGCAAGATCACAGCAAAAATGTACGCCGATCTGAGAGACTTGATCTTCGGCGGGGATGTTGAGCATTTGGGTTATCGAATTATTCAACCTCAGCTTGGGCAACGTCTACTGACCCGACTCCGAACTGTATAACATTGAACTGGAATATAGTCCATAACGGGTTCCGCATTCCTCTCGAGGACGACATGGTCGAACTATTCAACCACCTAAACATCTACCCGGTCCAACTGATACAGAACGCCCACGCAATGATTAATGGGGTTTGAGTTTTAATGAAGTACTTCGGGCTGCCAATGGTCGGCGTAGCCGATGATTTATTTAAAGTGAGTATGACTGGCGAAGAGTCCGGGTCAGGCTATGGCTTCGTTCAGTTGGCCTTTAAGAATAAGCGCAAGATAACTACCTCACCGACCTCATCCAATGGACCACTGGAAAAAAACCATTTATGTATGTGGAGTCCTAGACCAGATGGCCCGGGCTGAAATGCACCTCTTAGTGTTGGAGGCCTTCTTCGACTCTTCTGCCAGGGATGCCCCGTTGGTCGAACACCTTCATTCGAGATATGTTGGACATCAGGATGTTCGACTGTAAGAAACTAACCGAGTAGAGGGTCTTAGTAGACTTTGGATTAGCTCCAAGGGTGCCGAGCACTAAGTTCAAACCCAGTACAAGTGATAGATCGACTATCGTCCGACCGCAGTTTTTAACCTTTTTTCCTTTTGTACGTGTTTTTACTTAATTTTTCTCCATTCGTCTTTAATCTTTTTTTCTTCTCTTTGCAAATCGGGTCATCATGTCTCGTCTTGCACTTCTCACGAGCGGTTACAACTTGGCATCGGGGACGGTCGCCTCCATAAGACTCCTGCCACTCATAAGGACCGACCACCACAGGCAGTAGCCCCCGAGCAAGTCACTACTGCTGCTCCGGCTCAACTGAGTGGGGGAGTAGCGACGCGCCCGGCGCAATCATCTCCTCATCACAAAAGAAAAGATAAGGCGGTGGTCAAGCAGCCAGGCAAAAAAAGCAGTGCAAAGAGAAGTGTTCTCAATTCCACACTCCCAAGTTGGTTCGGACAGGTGGAGAAGCGAGTACAGCCGGAGGAAGCCATTCAAGGGAGAACCTCGGCCTGCATCATTTGACTCTATCAGGCACTAAAATGTCACCAGCTCCCTTTTCGAATGAAGCAGTTAGGCTGATGGCCAACCCCCAATTCGTAGCCAACGAGAAAGATATAAATTACTTCATGAAGATGCTCAAAATCTCCGAGAAGCATTTTTCGGGGGGTTGAGCCTGAATACCGACGGTGGTCGCCCACGCAGAGTGAGCACGACCCCCCGGGAGAACCGTCTCACTGGAGCTTTGCACCATAGCTGCCAAACTCAGGCCGATCATATGTCGAGGTGGAACCACACCGACTTTGACATCGAGATGAGTGCGGCTGTGCGGGCGCTTGGGGTAAGCATAGGTTGCTTTGATTTCTCTCTTTCCAACTCTCAAGTATCAACCCGGTGAAGTTAACCTTTTCCTTTTATGGTACAGTTGATACAAGATATCATCCATCTCGGCCGGCGTGCACAGGTATACCGGGAGAGTCGAGCTCATTTGGAACACCAGGCTTCAGCAGAGTCAGATATGAAGCCCATGAGGAGGGAAGTTGAAAGTTCAAAAACGAAGGTTGCCGATCTCGAGGCAGAGAGGGTAAAATCTGGGCTGCACTTAACGTCGGTAGAGTCGGCGAAGGAGAAGCCGAGAAAGTACTGGTGGAACTGAAGCAAGAGCATGAAGGGAAGATTAAAGAGCTACTCGAAGTTCATGAGCAGCGAGATGCATAGGCTCTGAAGCAAGTAGAGGCGTTCGACAATGGCGAGAGGGCCGAGAAGTTCGTTGGTGCTCGAATGACTATCGAGTACTGCCAAAATCACATCGCAGACTTAATGGCCGAGTCAGAGCATTATGGGGCTTATCGGTTCATGTTGTCTCCTGCCTACAGAAGATCGACTGTCCCTTTCGGGGTGGCCGACATGAAGGAGGGGTTTGACTTGTGCCTTGTACAGTGTTTGGCAGTTGGGCTTTCGGAGAATTACAATCACAGCATTGTCGGCTTAAGATGTCCGGGCCCCAAACCACCACAACCCGAAGAAGTCGAAGAAGAAGTCGCAATAGACTGGGCGACTCATGAGTTTGGGTTTGTTGTTCCTTTGGCTAGAGCCCTCTGCGCGAAGAGGCCGGTTGACGTGATGCAGATGCCCTCCACGGTTAACCTCTCGGTGCTGAACCGCAATGCGATATTCAAAGCCCTATTTCCTAATGAGAGGGTCCAAGTTGTCAATATGGCCGGAGAGGAAGGCGGCGAGGAGGTCGAGGAGGCGGATGGAGATGCCAAGAAGTCTGACTAAGATGTTGACTGAGGAAGCCGCTCATAATTTTACAGTTTTTCTTATTTTGTTTATTTCTCCCCTTTTTGTTTAATGTCGACCCGAGGTGGCCGACGAGTGCTCCTATTGGAAAATCCAAATTATATCGAGTTGGTCTGTTTGGCCGACTTTTTTTTATTAATTCAACATTCATGTTTTTACTTTTCAATCGATTACTTCGAGTTAGATACTTTCCAGTCGAATGGTTTTTCCTCGTTGGATCCGATTATAATATGTCTTAACCGAGCTATTTAACCCAAAGCAAAAGAGTATGATATCGAGTAATTTGAACAGAACTTTATTGATGAAGTGAAATCAAACCAGCATAAACATTACAAGGCCTTAGGTGTAAAACTTCCTAAGGTTATGGGCGTTCCACGACCGAGGGCACTGGATTTCCATTTATTTCGACCAGGTAATAGGCTTGGTTTTTCCCAAATTTGGTGATTCGAAATGGCCCATCCCAATTTGCGTCGAGTTTGCCGACATGCTTGACCACATCGACTCTCTTGAGGACTAGATCGCCCACTTAAAATTGTGGAGGCTGGACGTTCTTGTTCTAGCTTTTCACCATAGAGGCTCGGTATTGCTGCATTCGAGCCTTGCACTCTTTTCTCTTCTATAGTGTCTAGCTCAAATTGCCGATTCTCTCAGTTCTGGTCAGATTGATATCGGGTCACTCGAGCTGTTGGATGTAGTAGTTCCGCCAGTATCATGGCTTCGAACCCATACACTATTGAGAAGGGGATTTCCCCAGTTGCGGTTTGAAGGGTGGTTCTATAAGCCCATAATACTCCATCAAGTTCTTCTGCCCATGCTCCTTTTCTCTCGTCGAGCTTGGTCTTCAAATTTTGCACGATTGTGCGATTGCTGACCTCGGTTTGGCCGTTCATCTGGGATGGCCGACTGAGGTAAACCTGAGATTTATTCCTTTGCTAGTACAGTAACGTTTGAACTGTTGGCTTTGGAACTGAGGCCCATTATCGCATATCAAGACTCTAGGTATCTCGAACCGATAGATAATTTTTTCCACAAAAAGCGAGATACACCGACGAGGTGATCCTGTCGGCCGCCTTGGCCTCGACCCATTTTTAAAAGTACTCCACACACACAATCGTATCGGTGATGTTGACGTACAAAGGCAAAACGAACCGACTATATTGATCCCCCACTGGTCGAATGGCCAGGCTATTTCGATGGGGATCATCTCGCTCGGATGTTGATGTGTGAGATTTGAATGTTTCTGACAGCTCGGACACCTTCTGACAATATCACGGAGTCTTCGATCATGGTTGGCCAGTAATAGTCGGCCCGGGAGATCTTCTTGGCTAGCACTCTTATTCCGGTATGGTTTCTGCAAGATCCGTGTGTACTTCCTCGAGAACCTCCTTCACTTGAGACGGCCGTAAACACCTCTCAGTGGGTTCTCGGAAGAACATTTTGAACAGTAACGCATTTTGGTCGATGGTATAGCTCGCCGATCTGGCCATGAGTCGGCGCCTCTCTGTCTTGTTTTCTGGTAATATCCTGTCTCTCAAATAGAGAACGATCTCATCGAGCCAGCATGCCTCGGCTGGGACTATACCAAACACTTCTGCCATCCCAAAAGTCGATTAACCGGGCAGAGTTTGTGAAAAACGTGATTGACCGGTCGCTTGTGCCCTGAGGCCATTTGCTACCTTTGATAAGACGTCAGCTCTCTCATTCTCTTCCCACAGAATCTGTTTGATACTAAAATATTTAAATTTGGAGGCCCAAGTCTTCACTTACTCGAGGTATTTTGCCATAGTCTCCTCCCGAGCTTCGTACTTTTCATCATATTAGCTCGCTACCAACTGAGAGTCGATGAGAGCGACCAGGTCGTCGACCTCTTGCTCCTTTGCAATCCTCATTCCTGTGAGGAGGGCCTCGTACTCAGCTTCATTATTCGTGATAGGGAAATTTAGGCAGATGGCAAAGTCGAGCTCATCTCTTCGAAACTCCTGAGGCACACGCCCACTCATTCCCCAGATGAGGTCAATGACCCATCGACTAATAGTGTCCAGAGACCCTTATTCTTGGTCGGCGTGTTTGACGGCTTCTTCTCGACTAGGAAGTCGGTAAGGACTTGCGCCTGATAAGCTAACCTCGGCTAATAAGAAAGGTCAAACTATCCCAATTCGATTGCCCATTTGGTTAGCCGACCTGAGCAATCTGGTTTGTCCATAACCTATCGAAGGGGTTGATCGATATACACGGTGATGGTGTGGGCTTGGAAGTAGGGCTTCAATTTTCGTGCCGTGTGTACTAATCCCAATGCGAACTTTTTGATCTCGAGATATCGAGTCTCTGCTCCATGTAGGATTTTGCTGACGTAATAAACTGGCATGTGCTTCCGTTCTTTAATGGCGACCAGGACCGAACTGATCACCTCATCCGATACTGCCAAATAAATGAACAAATCTTCTTCAGGCTCTGGTTTACTAGCAAAGGAGGTGACTCGAGGTATTTCTTCAATACCTCGAATGTCTGTTCGCATTCTTCGGTCCATTTGAGGTCTTCGATGTTTCTCAAAATTTTAAAGAAGGGTAAGCTCTTGTCGGTCGATCTGAAAATGAATCTGCTGAGGGAAATGATTCGACCAACCAGGCATTTGACCTCTCAGACTGTTTTTGGGCTGGTCAGATCTCTGATGGCGCTACTCTTCTCTAGATTGGCCTCAATCCCGCGTTGCATTACTAAATAACCCAGGAACTTTCCCCCGCCGACACCAAAGGTGCACTTATATAGGTTGAGCTTTAGGTTGTATTTTTTTAGGAGGTCGAAGGTTCGACTCAGGTCCGCGAGGTGATCACTTGACTTAGCCGACCAAACTATCATATCGTCGATATAGACCTCCATTGATTTCTCAATTTTGCTCTTGACACTCCGGTTGACCAACCTTTGATAGGTAGCCCCCACGTTCTTAAGTCTGAGTGGCATTACCCGGAATAATAAATTCTCTTTGCAATGATAAAGACGGTCTCGTCTTCATCTTCGAGCGCCATAAAGATTTGATAATAGCCTTAAAAGGCATCCATCATGCTCAGCATCTTGCACCCAGCAGTCGAGTCGACCAACTGATCTATCCGAGGAAGGGGATATGGGTCTTTGGGGCAGGCCTTATTTAAATCCGTGAAGTCATTGCACATTCGCCATTTGCCTCCGACTTTGGCGACGAATGTTGCATAGCCAATCCACATACTTTGCGGGAACGATGTAGCCGACGTCGAGCAATTTATTCACTTCTCCTTTAATTATCTTGTTTCTCTTTACGCTCTGAGCGCGTAGCTTCTGCTTGACTGAACGGGAGGAGGGGTCGACATTTAAATGGTGCATGATGATGGAAGGTCGACTCCCACGAGATCATTCGTGCTCCATGCGAACACATCGGCATTGTCCTGCAGGAATTGAATGAGTGGAACTTGTTCCTTTTCTTTCCCAGGTTCGGCCACACCGACGTTAGTGATCTTTTCGGCCTGACCAGGTTGCAGCTCGATCTGGACAGTCTGGCTAGAGGATTCGACTCGAGTCGTAGTTTTGACTTTCTCTGTTTTTTCTTTGCTCTTTTTGAGATTTGCACAGGACCTCCAGGATCTGTTGAAACGAAGTCTTCGATCTCATCTTCACTACCATTGGATAAATTGAGAACAGGGATTATTCTTTGCTCCGACAGTTTCACCTTCTCCATGGAGATCGAGTAGCATGACCAGGCCATAGGGATGTCACACCTCAGCTCGCCTATTCCGACTAGGGTGGGAAGTTTGATTAATTGGTGACATGTGGAGATCAGCGCCCGAAAGTTGATTAGACCCGGCCGGCCAAATATGATGTTATAAGTAGAGGGTTGGTCGACCACAAGGTACTCGATCTCCACAGTCGCCCTCTTAGGGAGCATTCCCATGGAGGTGATCAGTTTAACTCAACCTTTAGGGTATACTTCCAAGCTCCCGAAACCTATTAGAGGAGTTTTAAGTTGTTCGAGTTGAAGTTTCTTAGTTAAATTCATTCGATCGAGAGTCATGAGGTAGATAATGTTCATTAAACTTCCATTATCAACAAGGGTTTTTGATACAGTGTAATTGGCCACATGGAGCGTAAGCACTATCGAACAACTAGGCGTTTGGCCGCCCTCCCGTGGTGGCATGCCGACAAGGTCCTTGTTGCTAAAATTAACCTTCTGATCTACCCAGCTCTCCTTCTGGTCGATCTCGTACACCTCGTGCAGCCCGTAGTAATTTATCTGGGCTTCTCTTCTTGTCCTCTTTCTGGCTAACTTGGTATATCCCCCGGTTGGGCCACCAACAATCATGTCGATCCGACCGAGGCACGAAAGGTTGTGCTCTCTTTCCATCGGCTATTTCGCGTCGCGATTCTTCGGCGGGCTGGGCTCTCTCCTATCCTTCACCCGTGCTCCCAGCTCGTCCAGCCTCTTTATAAATTTTTGGAACTGGCCCCCTTTGATTAGCCGCTCAATCTCATCCTTAAGGGCGAAGCATTCGGTGGTGCTATGGCCCGACTGTCTGTGAAAATGGCAGTACTTGGGAGAATCCCTAGTTTTAGGAGTTTTTCAAATTGGCTTGGGGTTCTCGAAGAGGTGCTTTGGTGCGATGTTGTAAATTTCATCGATGGGATGGTTGAGGAGGGTATAATGTTTCTTCCCACTTTCGGATTCTTTCTTGGATCGGTTCTTCTCTCTCTTCGACTCAAATTTGGAAGAGTCGGTCCTGGTGGTCGAATATGATTCGATCTTGACAGTTGAGGAGCCTTGGTTGGCTGTTCAAATTTATTCCAACCTCGTCCAATTTTCGGCGATCTCCAGAATTCTCAAAATAGAATTTGAGTTCTTCTGTACGATGTGATCGGCACATTTCTTATCCTGAAGGGCCCCATGAAGGGTTCAGACTAGCATGTCCATGCTCGAAGTCTCGACTTGGACGCAGCTCGAGAGAACCGAGTAAAGAAATCCCTAAGCGACTCTCTCTCGCCCTAGACAATGTTATAAAGGCAGGTCGAAGGGACTTTATCTCCTTTCATAGAGGAAAATTGTGCCACGAAGTCGTCGATGAGGTCATCATACTTCGGGATGCTTCTCGAGGCACTACAACAAAAACAGTCTGATTAGACGCCCTGTTATGACGCATATTTAAAATGCGTCATAATTACCAACTGTTGAGACACTGTTCTTTGAGGCGTCTTATTAGAATGACTGAATACATAATAATGAGACACTACTAAATTAGGCGTCACAATATAACTAAATTATTGTGACGCATTATTTATTAAAGTGTCTTAATATATATGGTATATTTAATATGAAATTTTTTAAAACAAATGTGACCATATGTTATATATGATTATTATTATTTAAGTTATGATATACTTATGAAAATGAAATTCAATTAAAAAAAGAAAAAAGATATATCAGGCATTGGCGCGAATGCCTGAAAAAAATGAGAGGGAAGTGTTGGTGAAATTTCAACATTTCACTCACACATTTCAGACAACAATAGCACCCCATTGTCGGACAAAAAAAAGAGGGAAAGTCCACTTTCACATTTCACTTTCATCACTCCCACAATTGACACTCCAGACAACCATTCAGCTGAAGAAGAAGAAGGAGTACTCGCGGCGGCCTACGAATCTGAACCCGGAAGAAGGCGAAAGACTACTTAGTTGAATCCCAGCGGACGAAGCTGATTACTGGGTGGAACCCGGAAAAGGGAATCTCTTTGCAGGAGATGGACTATCGGTGGAAAGAAGGAGAAGGAGCGAGGTTTGAGGTATCCTAACTAGTCTCTGGGCTTCTGTGTTATGGGAGATCCATTTTTGGGTCAATTTTTTAGTGTTTCTAAGGTATTTGCATGAATTGATGCTAAAGTTTGGGTAATGTGAACTCTATTTTGTGTAAATGGTTCGGGTAAGCTAAAATCTGAGCTTTTGTGTTATGGGAAATCGATTTTGGGGTCAAATTTTTAGGTTTCAGAATAGGGTGTAAGTTATTTGCATGGTTTGAAGCTGAAATTTGGGTAAGCCGAAATGTATTTTGTGGACTTTGTTTGGGTAAGCTGG
>JBBMKE010013597.1:0-19818 GCA_037834125.1 Lippia alba | reverse complement strand
GCTAGTGTGTGAGTGTGTGAGATTAATTTTGTGTTATAAAGTGTTTAATTCTTAAGAATTTGAATAGTAAATGTTTTAAATAGTAATTTTGACTTTTTGGTCAATCCTTAGGCTGATAATTTCGAAATAAATTATAAAATAATTATAAAAATAGTTTTGGAATTTTTAAAGAAGGATTTTACCCGAATTTTCCAAAATCGGTAAATTGTGAACTATTTTCAAAATGTGATCTACATTGCCAAATTAAATCCTAGAAATTGTTTCAAAATTTATAATTAGGATCATAATATGATTAATAAATATTTGATTAGCTAAAGATTTTATAAACCCTAATTATTAATTAAATCCCCTTAAAACGGTTAAATTAGGGTTTATCGGAAAATTCTCTAATGAATTACATGTTATATACCTTGTGTGATTATTTGAATCTCTAATGTGTTACATACTATGTACCTTATGTGATTATTTGATTAGAAGAATAAGAACCTAGTTCTAAGTCAGTAGTAGTTATTACTTTCAGGCGGCAATAATACTGGGCAGTGGAATCCAAATGGTTCTATATAAATCTCGGAACTAGGTGAGGATTAAAATATTTTCAATTGGAATCATGCTTATATGTATATATCTATTTAAAACTATTTTCAAGCCTACCTATTATTTATGGTTCATTACCTTATACATATACTACAATATTATCATATCCCTTTTAAAGGGAAAAATACTTTCATGCCGGAATCAAAGTTTTATCAGGACAACATATATACTTTAAGTCCACCTTATCAAAACTTTGGTTCTGGGCAATGCAAGCAAAATCTTGATTCTTGATTCGTGTTATGGGCCCGGCGCGCAGCTGTATCGAGCAATTACTCGGAAGGTATTGGGCCAAGGGTATTGTTGGTGATACGGACCGCCACCACCTCTTGGCAGTGGATTAACTGGAGGTTAGTTACTCCACACCAAGGGATGAGGGAGAGATAGCTGCCTCCCGAATCGTGTTCGTGGTCTCTAGGGTTTGATTCCCTATTGACATCAATGAGTAGTGGAGTTAATATTATTGTTGGTTTTATTAAAGTATCGGAACCTTGATCAGTCCGGTACTGTTTTACCAAATATTTTAAGGAGTACGAGTGAAGAGGCCTGGCTTGCGGGCATCAACATTCTTGTTATAAACGGTTCATGCTTTTACAAACGTTCCTGCATCCCCTTATCCATGTTATTTTAAATCTATCATGAACCGGATATCTTGCTATGCCCTATTGTTATTATTTTAGACCAAGTACATCTTGGTCCTATATAACCTAAAACCCTATTACACCTTCACTTAGTCACTTTGACTAACTCCTCACCCGTTTTAACTGCATTATTTCAGAAAACGAGTGGATCGACACCTAGAGGTATCTTGAAGCATTAAGGTGTCGTGCATATTAGGTCAAGGTTAATTAATGGTACTCAGTCGAGAGCCTGTACATATTATGAATAAGCTGCCCTCTTGTTTCATTTCAGCATGATACTATATTATACTTCCTTTTATGCGGTATACTTGATTATAATAAAGTTCTTACTTTTCGCGTGTACTACCATCCCCATTTATTTACAAAGTTTCAAATTTCTCTGTCTTGCGCTGCGTTATGCCTTGACCGCTATTAAGTATCATTTAAACCGTTCGCCGTAGTATTTCCTGAGTGTAGGTATAACCTCCACTTAGGGAGTATTGCGGTGCAGGGGTTGTAGTGCTAGGGGAGGTGCTACAGAACGTAATAGGAAGAAGCATCAAGGCAAGCCTTTTTCTACGATTAACATAACACGGCAAGTTAAAAGACATCTAGCACAGTTGCATATGGTGGGAAGGCTTGGACGTAGTTGGTGGCGAGGTGATGCTTTAGCAGCTGAGCGATTAGGAATACTTTTGGAACCTCCAAGGAAAACTCTTGTTCTAACTATTGTATGGAGAAAACTAGATTTCAACAAGTACAAACTCAATACAGATGGATCGGCTTTTGGCAATCCGGGGCTGACAGAGTTTGGTGCTGTCATTCAGAATCACCATGGTGATGTAGTTAAGGCGGTTAGCGCTGGGCTTGGTACTAGCAATAGCGTGTACGCTGAAATGTATGCGCTGATATATGGAGTAAACATGGCAGTCTCGATGGGTATAGCTGATGTTTGGGCGGAACTTGATGCACAAGTGGTTATAGATATGACGAAACGAGGTAGCTCTGGGGATTGGAAGTTACAGAGGCTACTTATGCAATTTAATGAACTACGGAACAAGATTAATGTGGTGCTAACTCACATCTTCCGTGAAGGAAATTCTTTAGCTGACAGATTAGCAAAAAATGGTGCTGAATCACAATTGCAATGGTCATAACCGGAGATGGAATCACGCCTAATATAAGAGGTATAATATGCACCGACAAATGGGCCTTACCTAACCTGAGAATCAGATGATTAAGAATTCAATAAGCTGTGTTGGTCTGTCACGTCTCTTGATGACAGGTAATGATACTTTGTTTTTTAATTTCTCTCTTTATTTGATTAGATGTTGGGCTTTTCTTACCCTTGGCCGAGAAGGTCGCTTCTGGATGCAGGATTTTAGGATGAAACCTTCTTACAGTATAATCTGGGAGCAAGGCATTGGGAACATGGACATTAAGAACACTTCTTGGTGCATCAAATATTTTAATGTAATTGACGGTGATGTGAATGAAATTGACGGTATCCATACATACTACTTTCAATGATCCGAATCCGTATCTTTATAATCCCAAAGACGCCATGGAGAGGACAGCGATCCGGCGTTGCATGAAGGTTCAGGACTCTGAGCGTCTCATCCCGATGCCAACGTTTGATCCGATAAAAACCATGAGCAGCAGGGATTGGAATACAATTGTGCTCAACACGATGGAGTTATTCATTTTGATTAAGAACATGCGCATTGTTGGTTTTGATTATGTCTTTGCCCATAAGATCGGTTGTTACACTTTTAGAGGGCATTTTACTTCTTCTAGCATTAATGATCCTTGGATTTTTTCTAATTGTACTTTCTTCGGATTCGTGAGTAATAAATGAAGTGGAGTCCTCCCTAAAAACTCCACGGTCCTCCTTGGCCGTTTCCCCCCTCCCCCAAAAAAAAATGTATTTTCTCTTTATTTTTTATTATGCAGTTAAATAATATTCATAAATATTTATAATTAATGTACAAATATTTTATAATTTAACTCATATGTAATATATTAATTTTAGAAAGATTTAATAATCTATATGTTTCCTACATATGGAAGGACTCTTAATTAACTTGAACTTATTAATGAGTTATATTCTGACTCAATTAATTTTTTTTAAAAGTTTTAAATATAATAACATTTTACAATGCAACTTGGCAAGAATGATCGTATGAGATGATATTCGAATATTAATTTATTTAAAATCTTATAATATTATAATTATATAGTGTTTTATAATTAGAGAAAAATTTATATAATTATATTTTGATTAGAATTATATAAAAATTATAATTATACAGTGTTTTATATATGATTAGAAAAAAAATCTTTTACAATTATATTTTGATTAGAATTACATAAAGATAAAGTTTGATTAGAATGAAATATCCTAAAATAATATTTATATATTAAATTTGTATTTGTTATAGTCCATAAAGATTCTTTGCCATCGCGGGAATTAAGACGAATGAGAACTCACATGATAGAATTAAATTCTCGTGTCCCCCATTCATTAATTTAATTACTTACTAGAGTATATAAACAATACCTAACTAAGAAATTAAATAACATGATTCAATCCCTAATCCCGAGAACTCGTCGTACTTGTTCGAGTACACCACGTGAAATCGAGATCTAAGTCACTTGGATTTTCCACATTAATCGCTAGATCATTGCATATTTATACAATACTTAACCCAATATAGTATATATAAATCTAGTGCTTATCTAGCCTTCGCATATCTCAACTCTCTAGTAGTTATATTTTTCCCTCTATATTATCATTCAAACAACGTGTAGAAAGATGGCAACATTTTCTTGGAAAGTGTTGCTAATTGCCTTGGTTGCTACAACAACGCTTTCCCCTATTGCAGGCTACAACGTTGTTAGTTATGGTGCTAGGGGTGATGGAAGAACCGATTCAACATCGGCCTTCCTTCGTGCTTGGAAGGCAGCCTGCAGCTCGGCTACACCGGCTTCAGTGTCTGTTCCACAAGGCATGTTTGTTGTTAAATCATTATGGTTTACGGGGCCATGTAGGAATAGGATCCATTTCGAAATGAGCGGAACTATTGTTCCTCCTAGTAACTACAATGCCATTGCCAACTCCCAGTTTTGGATCTTGTTTTATAAAGTTAGCCGGTTAACGGTTATCGGAGGAACGGTTGACGCTAGGGGGCAAAAGTTTTGGTCTTGTCGGCTGAGCAACAATCAATGTCCACAGGGTGCAAGGGTAAGACCATCGCTTTCAATTGTCTATCTCTCTTTTAAAGGTATCCAATTATAACAAAGATAGTTTCGTGATATTTTTATTCGTGTTAGTAGTTGACGAGGGATTGTTAGTTACTTCCCCTATTCTCCCTACAAAATCGAATGTTTGAACTTTTTGAATCATGTGCATTGTCACGCTGTCACTTTCCTTGGCCGAATTAGGAATTTCCAAGTGAAAATTACAACAGCTAGTTTAACATATTAGACAAAATAGACCAAATTACATGATGAATTAATTCGCATTTCTTTTCCCCTTAACCCTGTGTAATAGCATTGCTGAAAGTGTTGATCATTGCAACCTGCAGTCGGTATCTTTCCAGTCGTGCAGCAACGTAAATGTTATAGGTTTGACATCATTGAACAGCCAGTCCTATCACATCGGCATAAACGAATGCATCAATATGAACTTACTTAACATCAACATCATTGCACCAAGCGGAAGCCCCAATACGGATGGCATCCACATTGAAAATTCCAGGGGCGTTACAATCACCAAAAGCACAATTAGGACTGGCGACGACTGTATATCCGTGGGACCTGGATCCATGAACATGTTGATTGAGCAAATCGGATGTGGCCCCGGGCATGGCATCAGGTACTAGCCCTTGAGTATGTTGACTTGTTCGCAATTAAAATATCCCACATCGATTAGTTACAAGAAATAATGACTCGAACATCCTAACTGATACTCGATTTTCGTACAGTGTTGGAAGTCTAGGCAACAGCGCTAGGGAGGCCGGAGTACAGAACGTTACAGTAGCGAATTCCGTCTTCACGAAGACGCAGAACGGCGTGAGAGTGAAGACATGGGCGAGGGCCGGTGGCGGCTTTGCCCAGAACATTGTGTTTAAGAATCTCATCATGAGGAACGTTGGCAACCCCATTATCATTGATCAACAATACTGCCCTCATAATAGCTGTCCTCATGGGGTATGTATTATATCTCACTTTTTTCTTGATTTATACATAATACTTCTCTAATTCTCATTCTAAACATTCACACATGATACCATGCTTAGGGATCTAAAAGTTTTCGGCTTTTAACTCGATCTCCATCAATACACATGAATTATATTAGTAAGTGAAATAGTAGTACTTATAACAGCGAAACGGAACATAATTTAAAATAAGAAATAATTAAAAATAACCCTTGATTTACTTCAAATATAAAAAAACACCCTGAAACTTTAGAAGTTACAAAAATTAGTGTCATATGATAAACACCTTATTAGCTTTGCTGCAACAAATCCACCAATATTTTCTCGAAATATGTTACTCGTTCATAGGCCAATATTATAACCAATTTAATGGTGTCAGACGTGACTAATGGAGTCGAGGGCCCCAAACCCTCTAGTTAATTTAACACGCACAAGCGCATCTACAAAGTAACATTGATTTCGGGGATCGCAGCCCCCTAACTATTTTTTTCGAAATCTTATTTTATAGGTAGAATTTTATGAAAATTGTTAATTTTGTCTTCTCTTCATATAAATTTCTATACCTTCGTCCTCTTGATTCACTCCTGCACATAGCAAATACACAGACACTTCTAATGTTCTGATATTTATAAAAATATTATTCAATTATATTGTGTTACATTGGATACTTGTACCCCATACTTCTCAAATGGAAATTTTAAAAGAATTTGTATTATTATATATATATTGTTTGTGTCCGTATCTTATTCATCATTAACAAACACACACACAACAAAAAGCAGTAGCGGGAGCAAGGCCCAATATATGATGTGGATGTTTACGTTTGATTTGCAGGACTCGGGAGTGAGAGTGAGCAAAGTGACATATAAAAATATAAAGGGCACGTCGTCGACGCAGGCAGCCATGCTTTTCCGGTGCAGCCGGACGAATCCATGTCAGGGAATAAGATTGCAGGATATCAGATTGACTTATGTAAATAAGCAGAGGAGGCCTGCAGTTTCATACTGTGAAAATGCGAGGGGATCTTCAAGTGGTGTTGTTTCTCCAAGAAGTTGTTGGTAGCATATATAACACTTCAATATATATATATATGCAAAATAAATTAAAAAAATATCTCGTATGTACAGATTTGAGACAGAAGAAGAGCACGTCCTCGGTGCTCAATGCTTAGCTTCATTTTAGATTGTAATACTTTTGTCGAAGCTAATTATCAAGTCTGTTTAAGGTTTTAGAGTTCTAGAGTCCATTCTTGTTCTACCATGTACCCTTAAATTTTGATTCTTTTAAGCAGATGAATCGAAATTGGTAATTTTTATGGTTTTGAATGGATTATAACAGTGAAGTAGTTATATATATATATATATATATATATATATATATTGGGTTTTATAATTCATTTCTATGGGTTGAGCCGGGATGGATCATAACTATGAAGTTATACGTAAAATAAGTGATGGCAGCAAAAAATTCTTACCCAAACCCGGCTTGGCCGAGCCCGCGAATAAAAATATACCACGTGGAAAATTGATTTTTAATTAAAATAATTACTAAACTCAACCATTTTTCTAACTCTAGTTAAGCATATCTAAACATTATTCTCTTAAATATTCCTTCTCTTAAGGAAAACAGATCTTTATCTTCCTTCAAATATGCATCTTTTCTTTTGCTTTTAAAACATTTTCGACTTTCTCCTTCTCACAAATTTTAATGGCCAGCAATGTATTTCACACGGATTTATTTTAGTTCAAGGGTCAGAGATGAAATGACAATCCATTAGTGAGTTTAATGGCCAACAATGTATTTCACACGGATTTATTTTAGTTCAAGGGTCGGGATGAAATGACAATCCATTAGTGATTGATAAAATCGACTATAATTGTCAAAACACTTGTGCGGGGTATATACTGGCGAAACTTTAAAAATTTAAATATCTGGTGAGAAACGGGATATGTTTATTTCATGAAGATTTTGATTCAAATAGTTTCAGAATGAAAAAGGGTTTAAATTTTGTGATTACTTATCATGTTCAGCAAGCCATAAGATATTTTTTTTGTTGATTTTCTTCCTCAAATTTGAGAGAAACCATAGTTACATATTTCTGTTGCGTATCCAAAAAAGGATGATCACATCTAAAATTTGAATCAAATGTTGAAAAGTATTGTGTTAATTTTATGTCTAGTAATTGCCAGAACTCGTTTAAGAATAATTTTTTGACAGAATAATGGTGTACACGACACTAATCATTACCATGATTTGAACAGAATGCTTAATGGCCATAATTCTTTTAGCAGAACAAGATTTCGATAGAATTATTTTAGCAAATAATGGTGTAAGTGGGAAGAATTCTTCTAGTTGTTACAGATTATTTATCCTGAATTGTTAGAATAATGGTGTAACCTGGGAAGAATTTTTTGAGTTACGATTATTTGTCCTGAATTGTTACAATATTTGTTGTTACGATGAAACTGGGATGAACTCTTTTAGGCTTTTAGCAAACCAATGGTGTAAAAATTCTGCTGAGCATCCAGAAAGGATAATGACACGATTATTGGGAATTTTGTTTAAGGTGGATTCGTTTCCAAATTTTCTTTTATTTACATATATAATAAAGTAATTAAATAATGTTAACCAGAGTAGAGTTAGTTTGAATTTTGTAATTATTTTAATTAAAAATTAATAGTTTGAAATTTGTAATTATTTTAATTAAAAATTAATTTTCCATGTGGCCCCTTTTTATTAGCGGGTTCGGCCAAGCCGGGTTCGGGTAAGAATTTCCCGTCCAGTGTGTGGTTCTGCCAAACTTCCATATATGGATTGTGAAATTAGTTTTCTAATCCAATTAAAAAAACTTGTTTCAGGGTAGTTAGAAACAAACTTTTTTAAGAGGAAAAAAAAAAGAAGAAAAAGATAATATTTTCTACAGTTCAGATAATTTTATCTACATCACCGTGTCGTTCAAAATAATGAATTTGCTTTTTTCTTTGTAACCAAATTAGAGAACTACGTAAATTTTCGTGTTTATTTATTTCTACTCTCGTTTATTGTGTTGATTTTCCTAAGAATGTGTAAGCTTCTTGTGCTTAGAATACAACTAATATATTTTAATATTGCTAAAAGTTGAAACCTTAATTTTAAATCTATTGCAGGATTCATCCGAAGATGAAGAATAATCTGAAAAATAGAAAGGGTAAATTCTCAACAACACTGTTGGTAACGACAAGTATGGCATTTCAAGTGAGGATCAATTTTCACCAAAAATTAACTATTGCTTACGATAATAATAAACCTAATCAGTCAAATTCTTGATTTTATATAGTAGGTTTAGTAAGACCGTCCGAGCTCTACCGACTTGTATAAGATCAAACCTAAAGAAAAATGCGTATCGAGGGTGCGATACACCACATTATAAGAGTATGGAAAAGCTAGAAACTGCAAGCTTTGACCATGATGTCGTCGATTAGATTTAGTTTGATTTCAGTACGATTCACATAAAAACACGCGATACACCACATTATAAGAGCATGGAAAAGCTAGAAACTGCAAGCTTTGACCATTATGTCGTCGATTAGATTTAGTTTGATTTCAGTACGATTCACATAAAAACACGCAATACGAACCAACCCCTAGTTTACTTGATTTTCACAATAAATGGAAAACCTTTTAAATTTGAAATTTATGCAAGCATTCTAAATTTATATATCTCATTTACTAGATAGAGAGCCATCTCTTTCACTGCTAAAGATCTTGGGAGACTGGAGGCTCCTTTGCAATAGAACTTACATTAATCACGATAATATCTGCATCCAAAATATAAGCTAAAATTAAGAACAAGAAACCATATTAAGGAACTCACAGCTCGTGAATTCCGGATTCCATTGTCTACAAAATTGTTGTTTTTCCTGTGAATACAAAATGACACTTTGGCTCTATCCTGTTCTTGACTATTCTCATCGGCATCCACATTTTTCGGGATCTAAGTTTTGAAGGCGGAGTAGGGACAATAAGCAACACGACGAATATAACAAATGGAGCTCAAATATCTTATAGATACAAAGCCGATTCGGTTTCTAAGCACTCTCTCTTCAGAAAACTTTGTGTGCTTTACCGTAGTATCTATTGATGAAAGGTGACTGCAATCGAGATTCAACATAAAAACAAAAATAAAATGTTAGATTTCAGATCACTACAACAATCAAAATGGCTACGAGAGATGGACTCCTAGAAAAGAAAATACGAGAAAAGAACAAAGCGAAAAAATAATGCAAAAAGCTTGAAAGGTCGTACAAGGGTATAGGAAGCAAATGAATAAAATTATTGATAATCAAATTCAAAATATTTTTCGTCGTTGCTTTCATCTATACTATTATATTAAGTTAGAGACCCTTAGAGTAACGCTTTGGTCTCATGGACTCTAAAATTATTCTTTTTTAATTTTCCATTTATTTTTTATCACTCTCTCAAGTCTCAACATGTTATTTGTATTTATCTCTTAACTTCTCTATTTATTCTTTTCTCTCAGTTTATTTTAATTTATTCTATTTTATATATTTTTATTCTTTCTCTATATTTTCTAATCTCTATTTAGTACTATTGTTTAAATATTTAATTATATCACAAATAAATATTTAAAAAATTAATTTAATATATATATATTTAGATAATCATAATTTTATTATTTGCACACACATAGTGTGCCGAGATTACTAGTTACTTGTAATATCCTTTCCGGGGGAGAGAGCTAAAAATTTATTGGAACAAAGAACTTGACAACCAGGACGAGAAACAAAAACGTTAAGAATGGTAGATTCACCTTCACGTTTGTTACATCAGGAGTGTCCGGTGTAGAAACTGGATAGAATTTGTAGAATTTCATATTCTCAAATGCAGCCTTGGTTTCCTCACTCATTTCTTCCAGAGCCTTTTTCCGGGCCTCCCTTGCCTGTATGAAAAGCACACAACATTCAATATGCATGACATGTTGAGAAGATCAACTACAAATATTTCCATCATTGCAAAAAAGTACCTCGCGGTTAGCTTTTTTGCCTTCTCGAACTTTCTCCTTCACAAAATCCTAAAGACAAACGAAGATAATTAATAGCAGGGAAATCTGAAGTTTAAGATCAATATGGATACTATAGTGAAGTTTTACCTTGAAGGGTTCTTTCTGGTCAGCTGGCAATGCTTCGTCCTCAATGAGCTTGTCGGTGAACTCCTGAATTGGTCAAAAAGCTTTTCTATATTAAGATTGTAAAAGAAGCCTATAATGCACACCACTACAAATGAATTTTTTCACTCTGTAAAAGAATTTCAAGCATACCTCTAGTTCATCCAGTTCCCAATCAAACTCGCAGACAAGCTGGGGGCAAATATGAAATTAGGTTAGCCTTGTTAAGTTGGTCTGTCCTGTTTTTCTCATTGTCCAGAATTTAGTAAAACTTACCGGCGGTTCTATTGGAAACAGGATATCCACCACTGTGCTCTGTTCAAGTTCATCTTGCTGGAAGGGATGGTAGAAATCTGCCAAAAGACAAGGATTGCCAACATAGATTTGTTAACTTCAACTCGAAGGAACCTTTTAAACAATAGCTGTCTATAATTTAATGCCCACCGAAAACAGTACAATGATACGAATAAGAGCTCATGAACATGTGAATAAATGAAACAAACCTAATAGCATTCAAAATCTTTGTGGGGAATAAAGAAATAAAAGGATAATTATTGTCGAAATGACAAGAGTTCAATTTGCAGGGTCTTCAATGTCCACAAAAGTAGTAAAGAAAATTTGTTGATATATTTAAATTTAGAGTAAACAACTAATTTCCAGATCTACAAATTACACCAGTATCACTTATGAGTTGTGATGAAATATGCAACAGACGACCATATCTCAGTAATTAATTAACAAAAGTTCTAGATGCTCGCTTTGGTTACTGCTTTGAGACAACTATGTTGACGTTCTCCTCTGCTTTGTCAGACAGCAGTTGTACACACACCGACACACTTATAAGAAGAACCTACCTCTTTGTCGATACAAAAGAAAGTATGCCTTCACATGCTCTTATCTTTAACTATACGAGCAAAGGACGCAGAAATCAATTATAAGAAAGAATACCAATTTCACTCACATGGTAAGCAATACTCGAACTTCTTCACACGGTCTATCTTCAAGTGCTTCAAACCGGCCCTGCGCAAAACACATCCATCATACAAAATTAGGCAAAGTATAAACCATACCAACCAACGATCATATATCCTACAATTAGCAAACAATACCACTTACTCTACTATTGGACCTTGGCATGAGTGGAAATGAGGAAAGTGAAAAGGAATAGCATCAGTGTGTATGTCTATGGGTTTCCCCTTAGTTTAACAACTTCCAATTAATAATTGACAATATAAGATCGCCAGCCTTGGCTTTCATGAGAGTAAATTGTGTATATTGCAGCATAGAAAATTGCCCACCAATTCAGACACTAAAAACAATTGAAAGCATGCTAAAATCCCCAATGTATCATTCACGTAAACAAAAATGAGAGCAGCCAATTAGTCAGAGACTAATATATAGTAATAGGACATGTGATACAAGGCACGCACTTCTCTCTCATATATCTAATAAACATCACAGATCGACAAATACCAATTAAATGGCAATAGAATTATTTTAAAACCATACTCTGAACTCTCTAATATACCTAACAGAGAAGTACCACAAAGATAGCAAATAACAAAATTGAATATATTTAATACTTCAACCAGACATATTTAAATTGTAATATCCCTCAAATGATCTACTTTAAGAGAAAAGAAGCAAGGAAATAGCAGATAATCTACCTTCTTTGAGTACAGGTCAAAATGAAGATTTGAGACTTTTTAAGTTTTTCCACTTGTGCTTCCCTGTTGAAAAAAATAAAATTAAGGATCACTTACATTTTGGTGAATAAAAGCAGCACACAACAGAAATGGAATAATTAGTACCTCTTCTCAAGTGGAATATATGGAACCCAGTCCATTTTCATCTGCTTCATCGGCAATATTTCTTCAGTTTCTCTTTGAACTGATTTAACTCCAATCTTGTCCGACGGTGGAAAAGGTGAAACAATCTATTAACACAAAAGATACAAATATAATGAGTAATCTTCTACAGCGCAGAGAACAAACTAACAAACAGATACAACAACACCAACAATACTATGATCCGAGTTTAGACAATACTAGTAAAAACTGTATTCTAATGGAGAAAATTGGAAAATTTCAAGCATAGAAGATAAAACGATCAACATGTAAACAGATAGACAGATACCAACACTTCATTAACTCTATGACATAATTTTTCCGTAGGAAGTATAGCAATAAGCAATATTCGCTTACGAGATAAGTAAGCAGAAAGTGTAATCCATCATATGTATCAACGAAAGCACTACTATCTAACTTCTAGTAGAATATGATCAATCAGATAAATTTACAATAACAAAATAGATTAATTGTCACAATTAAATAACAGTTTAGTAATTGACGCAGTCCCGGAGCTTACAGCAATCACAACAGGGATCATTGTAACTTTTGCTTGATCTTGAAAAGGGACCAATTGAGCTGCAGAACAATGGTTTGTTAGTTGAAACTGATGAAAAGAAAAAGGCGAAACGGACAGGAGAATTTGCGAAGTTACTCACGCTCGGTGCATCCAAACAGGTAGACCTTCTTATCATGTAATTCTCCACCCTCCTCGAGTGCATCCTGCCAAAATTATTCAAGTAACATTAGCACAAGATATCCTTAATACTTCAGGTTGTTGTATTGCTCTTAAGTTGGCAACCAACTAAAGAACTAAAGAAAGACTGAAAAATATGCTGAACTTGGGCAACTCACTTCCAAATTAGAGAAGTTCCACTTGTATTGATAAACCGTGTCCAACTGATCCCACTGACAATAAAAAGAAGGTCAGAAAGCAAGCATATTAATAAAACTGTTACAGAAATATCACACAGAAAACAATATAATTTCCCAAATATACAGAAATTATGCAAATCCTAACCTCCGTCCCAACCGGAAAAACCTGCTGCCAGAGGTCCTCCTGCATAACACACAGTTCACAAAATCTTTAAACTTCGTCACATGAGGCAGAATCATTTCCAATAACTGAAAACAAAACGCACTAAAAAAATGCAGAGTTACATTCCCCATTCGAAATCACAACTTAACCACAATTAAGGCAAAAATTACAGCAACATTGAGCTCAGTCCAGCACAAACATAACTCATACGCTAAAGTCAATCCACCACAACAATTTGAAACCCGAAGCAACATTAAATTCAATCTAGCACAATCATAACTCATAAGCTATAGTCAATCCAGCAAAACAATTCAAAACCAGAAGCAACACCGAATCCAATCCAGCACAAACACAATTCACATTCTAAAACCGATCCAGCACAACAATTCCAACCGAAAATCAACATTCAGCTCAATCCAGCACAACCACAATCCATACCCCAAACTCAATCCAGCACAACAATTCAAAACCAGAAGCAACATTCAACTCAATCCTGCACAAACAACAATCCAACACGCTAAAGCCAAAAGCTTTACCAAATTCCGCTTCTCCTCAAAGTACTCCGGCTCTTCAGGCCCAGAAACCTTAGCCTTCTTCCGTTTCCTCCTTCCATCCGCGTTCTTACTCGACTCCGGCTGTTCCTCGGCATTCTCAGCCGAGTGATTCTCCTCCGGCTCATTATTCTGCTCCGCCGTCGGCTCAATATTCTCCTCCTCCGCCGGCCGCTTCCTGGAAGCCGCGGCGGCCTTCTGCGTCGTCTTCCTCTTAGCTCCTTTCCTCATCTGCTCAGCTTTAGAGAGAGGATTGCAAGGGAGATTGTAGAGAGAGAAAGCTAGGGTTTGGGGAAAGCCCAAAATTTTGAATTTCAGAGAGGACAAATCGGATGGCGGAAACTGGGGATGCTTTAATTTGAGGTTCTGCAAAAAAATTTGGTACATATAGTGCGTCAAATTTAAGCTTTTAGTGCGTTAAATTTAAGCTCATTATTATGAAGGAAAATGATATCCAAGTCACCTAAATACGGTAATTACCCGTCAAAAAAAATACGGTAATTACAAAACAGTTTATCTTTATTCAAAAATTATAATTTAATATATAAATGTTATAAATTATTTGTAATTCTACTATTTCGTTAGATTTGGACTCTATCCGTAAAAACTGTATTTATTATATATGTAATACTTAAGCCCAAATGATAGTTTTGGTGAAATATGCATATTGTAGGCAGTGTTTTGCGGATCGGACCGGACCGGACGGTCCGACCGCTAGAACCGTCAATCGGTTCAAAAAACGGTCCGGTTAACCCTCAAAACCGGACAAAACTCAAAACCGTGATATTTTGAGAGAACAGTCCAAAACCGCGGTTGGACCGGTAAAACCGGTGAACCGCTCACGGGTCATGCAAACCGTCCGGTTTTTGAAAAAACAAAAAAAAATCAAGAGGCACGGCGACTGTGGTGGCGCGTGAGAAGGAGAGATGGTCGGAGCCATGGTTGGCGACGTGAAGAAAGTTCGTCGGGGTAGATCTGAGGTTACTTGCTTGCGATACCACCGAAATCCTTGGTTGTCATAGTTGATGGCGGATGAGGGCTTTCATTTTCTTTGAATCTGTGCGAGAAAGCGGGGAAAACAGAGGGGTTATGGTGGCGGATCCGCGAAGAGGGCGGCCGGCGGTGAAGTCTCCAGTGGTTGATCTGGTGTTGCGATGGTGGCTGGTGTTCGCCGGAGAAGAAAGAAATAGGGGAGAGATGGTGGTTGCTGATTCTTATGGTGGTTCGCTGGTCGCTGGAGATCGCGAGTCGTGGTGGCGTGGAGCCGTTGAGTTTCCGGTGCAGGGCGGCGGTTGGCAGTGTCACCGGAGGAATGTTTTGCCGGCGAGGATATGAGGGAGAATGGGGCTTGTGCGGCTGCATATAGAAGAAGCTGCTAGAGTGCTGGGTTTTCATTATTAAAGGAAATCCAAGATTTCTGAAATTACAACTAAGGCCCACGGCCCACAGTCAACAATCAACATAAATTGAAAAAATATAAAAATAAGTTTCAAAATAAATTTTATTATTTATTATTTTTATATATTTAATATTTAATAATATTTATGATATAATTATGATGTCACCGGTTCAACCACGGTTGACCCAACGGTTGAACCATTAACCCTTAACCCAGTTGATTTTCCGGTTCGTTTACCGGTCCGATCCTGAAAACATTGATTGTAGGGATGAATTTGTTATTTTATTCATTAAAATAATAGAAAGATAAATAAAACTCAATTTTAATGAAATTTTAACGGAATAGAGGGATCACAAACGGTTTATAATATTTAGGGACTAAATTATAATTTTTAAATAAAGATAAATTATGTTGTAATTATCATATCTAGTAGTGTATTGTAATATAATAATAATAATAATAATAATAATAATAATTATTATTATTATTATTATTATTATTATTATTATTATTACAGCAATTCTAGAACAAGGTTTATTTTTTTAATTTTAATTATTTGTTTTTTATAAAACTCTAGAACAAGTTTGACGAGGATAAAGTTTGGACGGGATCCCCGCTTTATAGGGGCTTGGTACAAATTATTATGAAATAGTTAAGACATGCTATTATTTTATCTTTTTTACAGAAAATAAAAGTATTTAGGTAAATGATGTATTTTAATTGACTATTTTTTATTATTAAATGGGTTGATTTCCAAGTTTGGTCATGATAGGTTTTTATTGGAATCAACTTAGAATTTATCATGTTCAACACCGAATCTTCTACTCCAAATTATTATTTTATCTCATACTCTACGTGTTGGATGCATGACACATGATGCTTGTTAAAAATGATAAGTATCATTTTATTTGTTTCTCGAGACCTCGATTATGTCAAGTCTGAAACTAATTGTGAAAATAAATACTCAATGCAAAATAATGATGATTAAATATCCATAGGGATGAAATAAATTAAAAATGGCAAAAATATAAATCTGGTTGAATCGTCTTTAATAATCGGTTATGGAATTTTTCTTCCTTTCTTGGTAAGCTCTAAAGTAGAACACTACTAAGAATAGTAGAGAATATCCCGTGGCTAAAGTGTGACGCTTCATCCATTCGACCATACAGGTAAGCTGTCACGAGTGAGCTATGTGCGCATTTAAATTATTTAATTACGTTTTCATATGTCGATGTTTTAATTATATGTATATATGAATGTTTAAACAAAGGTTAGGCCAAAAGCTGAAAATTAGTATCATTAACTAACTACCAGCTTGGCAAGATTAATTAATGATTTAATTGCTCAAATCTAAATTAAAAATCTTTAGATTTAGTCAAGTGTTTAGGAAAATCTCATCAAATTCACAAACAATTTCTCAATTAAAAGGTGAATTAAGGATCAAGAATTAGTAGACCATATTCATAGTAGCTTTTAAAATTATTTTCCCAACATAAGAACAAATCTCATTCGTCGAGGCATTTCATCAAAACCTAATACCCAATCATCCCACTAGCTCTAAGAAATTAGCTACTCATTACTAAGCAAATGATCCAAAGATAATCAAATCCATACTCTAAAAAACTCATAATCATTAATAGGGATCAAAATCAAACATTCAAGTCATGAAATTCATATAAGAGTCATACATAACCATAATCCAAGTTATACATAGAAATTCTACTATATAACTAGGACAACAATAAAATGAAGGAAAAGCAAACTAAAGCTCCATTGAATCTTCAAGGCTTCAAGGTAAAGGAAGGTGGCTTCCCTATACTCCTCTCTGGCTGCTATATCTCTAAATTTAGGGCCAGAATGAATGTCTCCTTTGAAAAGTCTCGAAAACAGGTTATAAACTAGGAAAATCGCACTTTGGGGACCCTCCCCGGGTGGGAAAAATGGAGAAATCGCCAACACGTTTAGGTAATCTCCTCGGCAGGGTAGATTTTTCACAACAACAGTCTTAGGGCGGGGACCAGAGTGCAGACGCCTTTTGTACTCTTCTTCCCCGGGCGGGGAAGATTACAAGGTGAAGGGTCCCCGGGCGGGGACTTTCATACAGAAGCCCAATTCATGATCTCCTCGGGCGAGGATGATAAAATTTCAGTTCATCCATGCTAGATTCCGCTCCGTTTCGTCCCTATACTTACTCTTAAAGTAATAATTCATGCAAAGAGCATAAAATTTGATAAATTACAAGATTTCGGACCAAATAAACAAAGATAACTCCTCAACGGAGCAAGAATTCGGGACTTATCAAGGAGTATTTAAACCTATTTCAATTTATAAGCTATTGTAACACTAATATATAACAATTTTTAAGTAGAAGAAAAATTAAAAATAATATTATCTTATATTATTAAACGAAGAATATTGTTTAATAGAATATTAATTTTTTATTAAATAAGGGAGAAATCAGACGGTCAGTAATCCTACTTTTGTTCAGTAGTGTACATAAAAGAATATTTGTATACTTACAAGTCCCTAAGTTGTGAATCTTGAGAAAGAGATGCAAAGGCATCATTGACACCGATAGTGTCCAAATTAAGGATATTATAAATTAATAGAAACAGAACAGCCATTCAAGATTTTAGCTTTATAATTTATTCTCCAACTCAATGTCAATGATATTAATGATAATAATGCATTTTCTTGGGGTCAAGCCGCCTGCAGTTTGTTACCCTTTTCCTGAAGAGCTGATTTAATACATTTAACTAATTGTATTAATAGAGATTAGTCTTTTAGGATGAGCTCTCCTGTTTGGTCTATAACAAAAATCTTGTGTCAATAGGGGTTGGTCAAAGCAGTAAATGTATTCATTCTTAAGGGCGAAGTTCCGAATTCGAATCCCCGCTTGGGTGTGCGTGTGTAAAAAAAAAAAAGAAAAGGTAATTGCATTAATAGTGTAACCAAAGCCCAATTATAGGCCAACTTTACATGATATTTCTTTATAACTAAACACCATAACATTTGATGGTGCCGGAATTGGATTAGAAAGAATCAAACACCAAGCATTATATATTTGTGAATGGGGAATACCATCATAGGCAGCTTAGAGCCTCAGGAACTGGGTTCCCAATTGAGCATGGGTTCTACCAGCTAGGGTAACACCAAAAAGATGAAGTGGTAAAGCAGTTAGAGCTTGAAATGGGTTGCAATGGAGTTTTCCAGTTCAGTGTAAGTTTGACTTGTGAATGAAGAAAAGCTTGGGGAATATGAGTGCGAATTTCCCTATTTATAGGTTGAGGATAAGGGGCATTTGGTAACATTACTCATGTGGTCCCGAAACGGTGTTGCCTTAGACACGTGGCGAGGCGTGAGAGCTTAAAAGTGACATGCGTGTGTCAGACCTACCCTTTTGGTGGTTATGCACAGCAGTGGTGTCAGCGGCAGTTAACGGATTATTCCCTCGAGCAATGAGACTCTTGTGCGCGAGCCCCTGGGCATGTTAACGCTTGGGGTGGAACTATCTGGCCTGGAGGAGGATCACTGATCTGTCGAGCGTATGAAACCCGAGGGCTGTCACTTTCGAGGGATTGTTCCCACATAGGGTATTCCTTCTGGAGAAGGTTGTGACGAGGGATAGGGCCCCGTGCGTCAAGTGAATCCGAGAGTGAGTCTCTGTTGTGGGAGAGAGGCAAGGAAGGGGTTGGACTCCTTCCGCAAGCCCCGTTCCTTCGAGCGTTCCACCTAAGTGCTTTCAGGCTCGTAAGGGCGTCATTTAGGATCATGACACGTGGACGACGAAGATGTGAGCGTCAATTGGGCCATCAACGTTAATTCTAATATGAGTTTAGTTCAGCCAAATATGTATAATGAGGGGACGAGTATTTTACACTTATTGTATAATTAGTAGAAAACTTAGAAAGAATAATGAATCAAATGACAGATATAATACATCTAGTAGCTATTAATATATCATTTTCCATAACCACCTTACTTTGCCAGCAAAGTCCGAGTCAAATTTTGCTCAACTTGTGTCCCCAACTTGATGCATAATCACATAATTTACTATTTCAAAATATAGAGTTTATTACATTCACAATCCTGTATTATTTTGAATTAACATGGAAAACTATGTCATTTAAAATATCTCATAGAAGACTTTGTGTTTGTAAAATAATTACTCACCACCTCATTGGTGCTTTATTGGCTATAGAAATGACTATAATACCCATTCTCTAATATATTTAAAATCTCACTCTTACTTTCTAATATATTCTTTAGGGAAATTTACATTCAGGTACCCTGCATTTAGCCATAATTATAAATTAGGACCTATTCTTTCATTTTTTACATATTAGTCCCTATAGTTTGATTCCGTTTGAGGTCCCTGGTTGCCGTT
>JBBMKE010013495.1:0-19818 GCA_037834125.1 Lippia alba | reverse complement strand
AAATGAGCAAGGAATATGAAACAACAACCTCCAAGGATGCATTAATGCACAACAAGAGCAATTGGAATGCAAGCATATCTCATGTGCCATAAAAGCCCTAACTATTCATCACCTTGTTCAATCATAGATCTCCCAACATATATAGCATGATCAAAGCACATAAATGAAGTCACAAGAGCATGGAGGTTCCAAAATTATACATACCAAGCAAGGAAAGTGAGCAAACAATGGTCTTGGAGCTTGAAGCTTGCACAAAAATGGAGTTTGAAGGTTTTGGCTTCTTTTCTTCTCTTGTTCAGGTATGGCACGATTTGGAGGGGGAAAAATGAAGGAAAAGGGGCTGATTTTGTGTATTAAAGAGAAGGGAGAAAGTCAACAAAATAAGCTTTGGGTCCCACATAGGCATATAGGTGTGTTTCTTGTACGTATGAGTGTTCGGGTAGATATTTCGGTCGAAATTGGTTACGAGGGGCTCAAGACCAACATAAAAACATGTAGACAAGTCTCAAATAATATTAGACACGTAAACAAGCCCGGAAATCAAAAATCAAAAATCACAAAACACGTAAAAAGGAATCGCAAAGAAATCACGTATCTCACGTACGATCAATTAGTTAACGTAATTCAAGTAATTTCAAATAATTCAAGTATTTCAATTAAGAAAGATCCAAGAATAATAAATATTATTCACGTAAGGCTTCAAATAATACAAGAAACCAAGTAAATTGCAAAATTAAACTCACATGTGTCGCGTACCTGTACGTGTGAATTAGCAGGGTGTCACATTTCTTATCAACATGAAAAATCCAAATTTCATTTTTCTGAATGTGATCCCGTAAAAAGTGATGTTTGATTTCAATATGTTTCATTTTGGAGTGAAAAATGGAATTTTTTGAAATGCAGATGGCGCTCTTGTTATCACAATAGAGAGGAATGTTGGAGAAGTGCAGATTAATGTCAGATAAAGTTCTTTTCATCCAAAGTAATTAGGCACAGAATTTCCCAAGGCCATATATTCAGCTTCGATGGTGGATAAAGCCACCACGGTTTGTTTTTTGCTTGACCAGCTGACTAGGCAGTTATTTAGTAATTGACATGTGCCACTGGTACTTTTCCAATCAAAAGTACAACCTGCGTAATCTGCATCTGAAAAACTAATGAGATTGGCAGTCTTTTTTTTATACCAAAGACCGTAATCTATAGTACTTTTTAGGTACCGCAGGTTCCTTTTGCCTGCTTTGAAGTGAGACTCTTTGGGAACTGACTGGAAGCGAGCACAAAGTCTAGTGGCAAATAATATATCGGGTCTGCTAGCAGTTAAATAGAGAAGATTGCCATCATACCTCTGTATTCCTTTTCGGGAACATCCTTACCTTTAGGGTCAAGGTCCAGCTTGGTTGATGGACTTAGTGGAGTGTGAGCAGCTTTGTAGTCGGTCATCCGAAATTTCTTCAATATTTCCTTTGTGTACTTTTCTTGTTTTAAAAAGATTCCATGCTCTCGTTAGCTGATTTGTATGCCCAAAAAGAAGGACAACTCTCCCATAAGTCTCATTTCAATTTTGTGTTACATCCACTTAGAGAACTCTTGGCAGAGTTGTAAGTTGGTACTTCCAAGAATAATATCATCAACATAAATTTGTACTAATAGAAGATTCTCACCCTGGGTTTTAGTGAAAAGAGTGGTGTTGATAGTGCCAATGATAACCCTGGATTTAACAATGACGTATAATATGAGTCTACAATTGCATTTTAGGAAAATTACGAAAAAAACTTTCCAAGAAGACAACCAAAATGATTGTTTTTCTCTCGCATGAGAGTTTTTGTCTATTTTTCTGTCAATTCTTCGAGAGTTCATAACTGTAACATTTATTGTGGGTTCTTCAAACATAATATATAGATTCCAACATATCATCCAGATCCTTCAGGAAGCTTTGTCATAATTGGCAATCTTTACAGGGCTTTCTTTATTTCTTTAGCTATTTAGGGTTCGTTTTACATATTAATGTTGCACTTTATTATGTTATTTTCAACGTAGAAGCGGGCTAGTCCTTCATCATCTCAAACGGTTCCTTCATAGCACTTGAGTATCACTATCTTCCTCCTCATGGAAGCCGATATATAACAGTCTAATACGACCTTCTCCTTTACACTGACATTCATCAAGATATGATGGTGCTAGAATCTGTGTGGAATGGAAACGAGATTGATGGGGGTCATATCATAGTAGGAAGGATTATGACAAGGAAAACTTAGTGTTCTGAGTCTTTCAAGTCAACAACGAAAGGCACTTTTCATCCTACAAAGGGTGTGGAAATGCAGAAATTGGATGAAGGATGGTTTCTGCTCTTTTTAAATCATGCTTTTAATTTTCAAAAAATCTTAAGTGATGGACCATGGGTTTTTGAGAAAAATCACTAATATATAAGGAGTTAGACGTGTAGCACCCGCGATGATAGGCACCACATTCCCCGTACTATATATCTAGTCCACACATGAAATGGGTAATCCAAGCATGAACCGGACCCATAGCGAACGGTGACAGATAAAAACTATCCTGGCTAGGCGGAATCTAATCCTGTACCAAATAATTAAGAGAACTCGACAGGTGTAATGCAGAAGCAATTACTACGAAACAATAACAATAATGAGCTGACAGGATCAACATAGCTAACAGTGGGCTATGATCCCTAAATAAAACAACCATGCAATGGCCACAGGCCTAAAATAAATACAATAATCGACATGGCCGACAACAATAAATAATTATAATCATGCATTGGCACAAAAACCTATTTAAATAAAATGATACATACAACATAATGAATATAAATGTGACTCAAGTGTACAAGTGAGATTCAAGACACCCACTAAGACTTGACTCTCGCCTAGCAAATCCTGCAAGAAAACTGAGAGGTGGGAAAGAGGGGTCAGTCTTTAAAAGACTAAGTGAGAAGGGTTGTATATATATATATAGAAACAAACATATTCAAGTCATAAATTCTGAGTGAGGTTTTATGGAAGTTAGTTCCTTCAAAGAGGTACAAAATAGTTATCAACGCTCGGACTTTACAACTATATCAATTTAAAGATGTTTCAGTTCAGTGGGGTGATCTGTAGCTCGGCGAGTGAGCATGTACAATCTCCATCCTTACTCCGACCGTTACAATCAATAGGGAATAATTATTAAAACGTGATCACGCAATCAATCATTCAATCAATTAACAGGTTCAGTAATAATCAGGAACAATACAGTCCAACCTTCTTCCTCTGTGGTGATAGTAAGGCCTGCAGACCCGAACCACTCAATCAATATAGTATAAGATGGAGGCTCATGACTCCTACCCGCTTCTTTGATGGTATGGGAACCACCGTCTCAAGAATACCCCGTCTTCCCTTCTTCTAGGTCGCGCGAAGGTATTCCCAATGGGTAATACGTGCAAGGTTCTTTCCGTCGGCCCGATGCCATCCGGTCGCTAATCCCACATTTCTTCTGGGCCCACAGTACAGTACAGTACATTGCAATGCAATCCTCGCCAAAACAGTAGGGAATCAGTAATCATTTCACTACATTGGAAACAATTCATTACGTTAAACATTTACTCAATGTTTATTTGAAAACAATATAAATATACAATAAGGTTTTTAGCTAAAACATTCACATATAGGTGGTAGGGTTTAATACAGAACTACAACGAAAAATACCCTCACCTTAAAGACGGTGATACAAGATTCGAGCTATACCTGTGCCTATTCGATCGCGATATCTCTACCCTGGAGAAGAATTGTGCAAGAAATGGAACAAGTTGTACTCATGAGATAAGACTCAATATGAAACCAAGTAGGACGCATGACATTCATATGAGATGTTTATAACATGATATGGAATGATAGAGCTTGCATATGAGAATTATAAAATGATATGCTATGCCGTGATAGTGTTCATGTGCGCAATTAATGCCCTCATGTAATAAACAGTCATACAATTTCATAACATAACAAATAATTAGTCATCGAATAATCCATCAATTCATGGATACATATTTACCATATATAATATTCAATTAGCACATAAGGAATACCATAACTCTTAACGATATCACGTATACATGTCATCCAATCAACAAAATTCAATTCATATTAAGCACGGAGTTAAGTAATCAAATTTAGGAAATTTAGGCCAAAGAGTGCAATTAACAAGACAATAATCAATTAGGCATGTATAAAAATTATATAAGTCACATACGGGAAGACGAAGGGGAAGCTCGAAAATGGAGTGTTGAGTAAGGTTTGAATAAAATTTGGAAGTTCCAAAATGCGGAAGCTGTAAAGAAATGCAAATATCTCAAGTTTTAGAAATTCAAAAAGATTTTTGTTAATTGGATATGAAAATAGAAAGATAGGGCTTTCCAAAAATATATGGCTTGACTTCTAGTACAAAGCCAAATGAAAATGGGTTAGGTACGAAGTGTGGTTAACGCAGATTCACGATAGTTTGGCGACACCAAAAAGAAACGGTCATATCTCACTCCTCAGAACTGATATGGAGGAGCCATAAAAGGGAGAATGCTCTAAACTTTAATTAATTGGTTATGGTAAAATTTTAGAGCATTTAGAGCAGGGAAGGGGTGACCCGGAAAGGATTAAATCCGTCCCAGTTAGGATGCCTGAACTGGCAGCTTTCAGTAACAAGGATCCAGGCCGAGATTAAAAGTGTCCTGGCCTGGATTGGCTTCTAGAATGCGAAAATCTGGGTAAAAAAGGGAAAAGGGCGATGGGCTTCTTCCCAAAGCTTAAACACAATCAAAACTCAACCTAAAACACGTAAAACATGTAATATCATGTAGGAGCATTAAATACAAGTTTAGGACAACTTAGAACACATTAATTCACAAACCTACAACATAAATACACACATATATGCATCTATATATACACATATGCATACAGCTTCTCCACAACCAAATTTCTTGAAATAAATTCATGGATATAAAGTATAAAAACATCAAACACATACAAAATCATGCTTTAAACACAAAGAAATTCAAACCCTATCTTATTTGACAAATATACACAAAACCCCTCATTTATAACTTGGAGAGGATGGATGATGAGGGAAAGGAGATGATGGGAAGCTTGAGTCTTGAGCTTGAGGAAGGAGAAGAGAGCTTGAAATCCTTGCCTTCTTGCTTGGGAAATGGATTGGTTGAAGGGGAAATGAATGGAGGGTTTGGAGTGTTTGTTGTTTGGAGAGAAAATTGAAGAAGAAGAATAAGAAAGAGGAGGGAGTGTTTCATCGTGTAAGAAGGAGAGAGAGTTAGGAAAATTGCACTTTGGTCCTTTGAGGATTTAAGTGATTCACTTAGTGCCCCAAGGTTTAGTAGGTGATCGATTGGGGTCCAATACAAAAGTCGATTGAGTCCAAGGATTTCATATATTTTCAAATAGGTGCATAATCGAAACAAAAAATTAATTAAGCAAGTATACAAGTAGTAAATGAATTGAAATTAACATAGTCCAAGGTCACATAAATCATATTGGTCATGTAGTAGCAATTAATTCACGAAATTAAATATGTAAAACCTCACCTTAGCATTTAAAACACATATAAGTCACATAACTCTTGGCTTAAACCCACTCGTGACGTCATACCTGACTAGTCTTGAAAACACGGGGCGTTACAAGACGAATTTGATGATCCGAACACCTGTCAGTTAAATCAATGTGATTTCCAGCTACATGTGCAAGGGTTCTTGTTCAATAGACGGTCGAAGGCTATGGCAAACTTTATTAGAAATCAGGATGGAGTATTTCTGGAGTTGAGGAGAAAAGAAAAGGGAGTTGTATTTTCAGTCCTCATGTGTGTATTTATGAACGTAATATTCTAATATTGAGCTACAGATAAAAGCCGTCTTCTAATAGATGGAACAACAAGTACATCACAATTAACAGAAGTACCAGTAGATAATTTTAATTTTAAAGTACCAGTATGAGATATAGGAAGTCCAGGCCCGTTTCTAACCATAATACGATTAGTGCCAGAATAAATTTTCTTACCAGAGACACCCGTCAAGTCAGGTGTAAGCGTGTGAGTGGCTAGAGTGTCGAGATACCAATTTTGATCGGTGGTGGTAGAGGAGTGCTAAGCGTTTAAGGCTTGGATAGAAGTTCCAACAGTAGCATCCGGGGCCCAACAATTGTTGGCTTTGTGATATGGATGACCCACATCTAAAACTTACCACAAATGATGGAGTACCAATTCTATCAGTGGAACTTCCAAAGGATGCAGAGGTTCCAGAAGAGATTCCAGGCATTGAGAATCAGCTACAACCCCAGTTTTTACGACCATTAAGAGAAAGAAAACGATCTGATGTTGAGGTGAAGGCTGTTGACGAACGAGTGGTAGAGATGCCCAACCGATGTTTAAATCAAGGAGCATACCACACACAACAGCAAAGGAAAAAGTTTCCGACTGTGAGTTAATAGAGGCAACAATAGGATCATAATCAGATCCTAGCCCACAAAGAGTCTAGAGGATTAAATCTTCTTCATCTACTTTCTTTCCAGCACTTGCCAATGCCAAAGATAGAGATTTGGCAGTTTGAATGTGCTGATGAACTATTTTAGAGCCATTTGTAAGAGTCTGTAATTCAGTCTTCAATTATTGAATACGAGCACACGAACTGGTACCATACATAAGTTCCAACGTTTCCACGCCTCACGTGTAGTCTTTTTGTCCATGACTTGAGAGAGAACATTATCCGATAAAGAAATCAAGAGCCATTCAAGAACCATATGATCTAGACGATCCCATTTAGTACCATCGTCAAGAGATTCAGTTGGTCTTGGAAAACTTCCATCAATAAATCCGACCAAGCTATGACAACGTAGAATAGGAAAAACTTGAGTTTTCAAGAGCAAGAAATCGTAACTCCTAATTTTTAAGAGATAAAACTTGGGAGATTTGTTTGACATTGGGGAAGGAGGTGGACCATTGAGCCATTAGAGAGAAAAAAATTATCGTGTAGAGAAAGAAAAAACCTAAGCTCGTGATACCATGAAAGGATCGAATGTTTTATGTATTGGTTTTCTCAAAGAGTTTACAAGTTATATAATACTACATTACAATCTTCTAGATATACACAAAGAATATTCTAGAGTAATCTAAGGGAGTAAGTTAAGGTAAATAAAGAATATTGATGTACAACAATATATTTTCTAAAAATAAGGACAATCCATACAATTACTCTAATGAAAGGATCGAATGTTTTCTATATTGGATTTCTCAAAAAGTTTACAAGTTATATAATACTACAATAAAATCTTCTAGATATACACAAATAATATTCTAGAGTAATCTAAGGGAGTAAGTTAAGGGAAATAAAGAATATTAATGTACAACAATATATTTTCTAAAATAAGGACAATCCCTACAATTACTCTAACACCCCCCGCAAGCCTAAGGTGGGTTCTAGACGCAAAGCTTGGTACGAAGATCTTCATGGTGGGGATGGTAAAGAGGCTTCGTTAGGATGTCAACAATATTATCTATGATACCAATGTAGTGAAGTTTTCCAGAAGCTACTTTTTCTCGAATAAAATGAACATCAATCTCAATGTGTTTACTCCTATTGTGAACCACTGGGTTGGTAGTCATATAAATGGTATTAAGATTGTTAAGAGGTCGTGGTAGAACTATATTAAGAAAGTTGAGGAGATGCAAAAACCAGAGAAGTTCAGAGCTCAAAATTGATAAGGCACAATATTTAGCTTCGGAACTTAACTTAGAAATAGTGGGTTGTTTATGGGGATTCCAAGAGATTAGATTCGTCCCAAAATAGATAGCATAGCCTGTGGTGGAACGACGAGTCTCGGGGCAATCGACCCAATCAACATCACAAAAACCAGTCAAAGTAAAACTGGAACAAGGAGTGAAGTAAGTACCAAGTTCTAGAGTACCCTTAATGTACCGAAGAATCCGTTTGGCTGCAAAAAAAATGACTGGTATGAGGAGCATGCATAAACTGACAAACAAAGCTAAAAGTAAAACAAATATTCAGGTGTATCATGGTAAGATATTGATATTGAAGTGCTCCTACAAGTTGACAAAACTCCGTAGGATCTGTAAGCAAATTACCTTCACTGGAACTCAATCGGACTTCGGAATGTGGAGTCAAAATTAGTTTTACCCCGTCAAACCCATAGGACCTGAGAAGTTGGAGAACATATTTTGTTTTAGTTAGAAGAAGACACTTCTTGTGAGTAGAGACTTCCATGCCAAGAAAATAGTGGAGTGGCTCGAGATCCTTCATATTAAACTTGTGAGAAAGTTCCAGAATAAACTTTTGAATGAGAGAATCAGAATTTCCAATAGGGATGATGTCATCAACATAGATTAAGAGAATAAGAATCTGACAATCAATAGGTTTGATGAACATTGAGGAATCTTGAGGAGAATGAATAAAACCACATTCGATAAAAATGTGCTGAACTTCTGGTACTAGGCACGAGGAGCCTGTTTTAAACCATAAAGTGATTTGTGCAGCCTGCACACAAAATTTGATTTAGTTTGATCAACGAAGTCCTAAGATTTATGAATATATAATTACAATTAATTATATACTAAGTATAACTCTAACAGAATATCCCTAAAAATAATACAGAATAAAAAATCTGTATAAAAGATATTGACAAGATATACAAATATTTAATATAATGTAATATTAGAATATCACATTGACACCCACCCCCCGAACAAGCTATAGTCGTGTAGAAGACGTAGAGCTTGATCTTGTGCATAGAGAAAATTCCAGCAAGTTGATGAAGTACCAGTCCAACCCGTGGAACTTTCAGAGGACGCAGATATTCTAGACGAGATCCTGGTGGGACTACCAGAAAAGGTTCCAGACGAAAGAGTTCCAGAGAAATACCAGAGGGAGCGATTCGATACTGTTGGTGAAGGATGTATCGAAGTTCAAAACCAAACAGCAAAACGTCATCTTGACGGTCAGGCCGCATACCTAACAGAGCATCATAAGGTGACGAAGGTGACGGTCGACAAAGCATCATAGAAGATGATGGTCGACAAAGCGTCACAAATTCCAACGTCGGTGACGGTTGACAGGGCATCACAAAATAATCCCAATTTCAAAAGGCAAACCTTGGGAGGTGATAGTCGACAGAGCGTCACAAGAAAATCTCAATTTCTAAAGGTGAACCTTCGGAGGGAGAAAAACCTAAGCTCTGATACCATGAAAGTGTATATTGTTTTCTCCAATTAATAGTATCAGAGAACAGCAGAATATATAGCATACAGAAAACCCTAACAATCTATACAAATATTCTAGAGGATTCTATAAGACAATTACAATTAAGTATATACTAAATATAACTCAAACAGAATATCCCTAAAGATAATACAGCATAACAAATCTCTATAAAAGATATGTACAAGATATACAAATATTTATTGATCTCAAGTTTGCTTACCCGTATTGAAATTTGCTGAGAGTGTTGGTTTCCGTTTTAGGATAGAAAGAAGCTGGTGATCTCAATTTCGATAAGGAAAATTGGCCTCGTTTTCGTTCTAGACGGAGCAAAAATCAAGCGAGTTATGAGGTGAGAATACAGATAACTAACGAAAAAACCATTGAAAACCTCTATAAAAATTCAAAACCATTAACTGCACGCAACCCTTTTTAAAATAAAATAAATTTAACTTGCCCTTCAAATTCTCGCGATGGAGTGGACTCTAAAAAATCTCATGTAATCTATGTCTCTAAGCAATCTTAGCCTAATCTGATGATTAATCCACAAAGAAATTATGACTCAACCTTTATCCCAATCAATTCCACATCCAACCAACTTTGATTAGTCACTTACGTCACACTTAAACCACTAGAGCTAGCTACAACATCCAATAGCAAAGACCAAACCTTTGTAGGAGATAACATCATTTTATCACCCTATAACGACATATACGATTTTTAGCTCCCTTCCTGATGAAACCTTTGTCTCCATGTTTAATTAAGAAGCCAAACCAAACCCACAATAAACAACCAAAAAAATAATAATAAATCCCTAACCACCCGCCAAAAATATAAACCATGGAAACCTAAATCAAATACCAAATCCCCATTCACGGTAAATCCCTTCACATTAGAATAGATGACGGTCGACACACCGACTATAGAAAGCTCTTGTAGCGGCCCACAAGAAGGGACCACATCCCCGCACCAAGATCCGAATTCGGTCATGAAATGGAAGTTCGTACCCGAATCCAAATCCTAGCGAACGAGTGACCACTCACTCATTAAGCCAGGCGGAGCTATCTAACTAAAACTCAGAGTGCACAGAAGCAATAAATAAAACCCAAACATATCATCAATCCACATATTCAAGTACAATGCCCGACCCGGCCTCAACAAAATAATTATACAAAATCCGAAGTATTCATACGTATACAAAACATAAGCAAGAATGTATGCAATGCTAGACCAGGACCAACAAGTATACTCATGCAGACACACTTCTCCGCCTAGCTCACGGCCAAAAGAAACCTGCGAACTGAAAGTAAAAGCGAGGAGTCAGTCAACTGACTGAGTGAGGCGGCTAGCGCATACCCACAACCTAATAGATATATCAAAGCGCATATTAAAGGTGGATTCATGAACCGGAAATGGGTTTCACAGTGACGCCCCGGTCTTTCGGTGGCTCAGGTTTGTTTTATGTGTTACTAATTGCGCATTTTAATTTAATTTATTGTGTAATTATGTGATTTATTTTATTATAACTTGAATTATTTGATCGAATGAATTATGTGCGCTTGAATAAATTGATCGCGTGCTCGTTTCTTCGTGTAACAAACTTGGAACTTGATTATATGACCAAATTGTGTATTTTAATTATTGGCATGAATGTTGGAATTTATTTGATATTTATGTGGCATTCATCCAACCCGAACCAAGCCATTTATACCCTTAAATGCCCAAATTGAACCCTAAATGTACGCGTACCTAAACTTCGTACCTAGAGACACACCTCTGGACCCTATACCCCACTTGTTGACCCATTTTCTCCCATTTTCTCTCCCTTTTCTACCGGCACACACACACACACTCTTACCCCCCCCCCCACACTTTAGCATTTTATTCCAAGACCCCTCCCACATCCACCATTGTTGAAGCTTTCAAGCTCAAGACCTCCTTTCTCTCTTACTTAACCTCACAAGGTGATTCCATATTTTCATTCCTTGGATCCTTGTGCATCTTTCATGATAGCTATTGCATGAATAATCCTTGAATTTCATTTGTTGGGAAAATTGTGAATAGTAAGGGTTTTGGGAACTTATGTGGGTTCTTGTTCTAGCATGAGACATGATGGATTTCCTTGCATCTTCCTTGCTACTTGTATGTATAATTATGATTCTTGAGGTGTAATTTACTTGGTAGTGGGCTAGGGAAGATTATGCCATTAATGCTCTTGAAGGTTTTGGGGGAAATTGTGGGTCTTTGCATTTCTATGCCTTTCCTTGATTTTGTATGCATATATGATGAACCTTGATGCCATTACTTGAGTTATATGCAAATGCCTTGGCTAGATGTTGATTGGGGATGTTCTTAGCTTGATGTTAGAGTTGGATTTAGGTAGGGGATTGCATGATCTTGAGATTTATGCTTCTTTATGCAAGATATGTGCCAATTGAATGATTCCAAGCATGAGTGAAGGTTTTAGATTGGTTCTACCCCTTGAATGCTTGATCCCCTTCTTCCTCTTACTGGGTAATTGTTGAATTATGGAAGTATGGTGTGTGTGTATGAACTCTTATGCCAAGAATATGATTTCCTTGATCTCTATGCTTTCAATTGTGCAAGTTATGTGCCCATTAGGTGATTTCAAGCATGAATGAGTGTTTCCTCTTGAATTTATGCATGGAACCCTTGATCCCCTTCATTCCACCTTTCTTATATGAATGCTATGTTGAAGTATGAGTATGTATGTAAGTCTTGGTGATTGGAATGTGATTAGTTGGATCAAGATGCACTCATTTATGCCACTTTGTCTTACTTGAACTCATTCGGTCATTCTTGCTTGAATTCTTGATGCATGAACGTGGTTTTCGTTTCTTGAATGCCTTGATATGATAATGTATGAGTTTATAACTTTATGAATGTGCCTCGAATGATTTTAGAGTGTTCTTGCTTGTGGAAAGGGGTGGGTTCTTGGCCGAATGTGCATGAAAAGCAAGGTTTTGGTCCGCATATGGTTTCCAATGGCCGTTGGAATTTTGGCCATGGAAACCAACGGCCATTGATCTGGCTTGAACAGTGAAGAGCTACTGCATCAGATCAACGGCTGTTGGAAATCAAGGCATGAAAACCAACGGCCGTTGGTTCTATACAGTCCCTTCCGGCAACTTTTGTTCGTTGTTTTTGTGCTTCTCTTCATTTGTATGGACTTTTCCCACCCCTATCATGATCCCAAAGTGTGTTAAGCCTATGTATAAGTATGATTTGTTATTTATGTGGGGTTATAATCCATTTTATTGTGATTTAGGGAGATATATATTTATATATAACCGAACGTGCAATATGATCGAAGGTGCGAGTGAATGTTTGATGTGATGAATTGCGAACCCTAAGTGCCCAATGTGCTATGTTATATGACTTTTATGACTTATGAATCTATTGGATTATATGTTATGAGCATTGTTATAGAACTATGTATTGATACGAATTGATATGATTCATGAAAGTTATGAACCGAATGGATATGAAAGCATGAATTATGAATGATATGATCGAGTGTGAGCCTTTAGGGGAATTTATTATGCACATGAGCATTATCATGACATGATATTATGTCTTATGCATCTCATGTCACACTCATTGCATTGTCGAGCGTCAATTGTGGTCATTTTGAGTCTCATACATTTTTCTTGCACAGATTCGGGTCCAGTGGAGACATAGCCGTTTTGGAAGCATGCTTCTCTTATGTTTTAAACTTCAAAGGTGGGTTTCTCTACTATTAGTTAACGACCTAATACAACCCTTATGTGAAATGCTTTGAGCCAAAGTTATATGTATACTTAATTAGAGTCGTTTTCTATCGAGTAAATAATTGCAAAAGTAAAGCCCCTTTTGTTATGAACCCTACCAAGTTTTGGCGAGAAATGAATGTATGCACTGAATGGGGGCCCGAGGCTTAGTGTGAGTGGCTAACCGAGGAGGCAAGGGCCGACGGGGATCCCTCACCTTAGTCCCACTGACTCGCGACGCAACCTTGAACTCGTTAGAGATAGCGAGGGATGGGGGTGTCGACGCCTTTAGGGTATTCATGTACTCCTTTAGGCCAAGGAATGGATGGCTCGGGCCGATCACCCAGCCATCACCCGAAAAAAGAGGAACGTGCGGGAAGGCCGGTACATGGATTGCCCAAACGTATTGAATGAATGATTGTAAACATAATGAATGAATGCATGAATGAATGATAAAAGAATGATAGTACACGAGGTGGTGGAGGGAGATTGTTGCACGCCCCCTCGCCGGGCTTTTAATGACCAAATGATAATGAAAGAATGAAAGATATAATCCCTTGCATTGATATCTTAACCCACTTGGGAAATTGATTCTAAAACCTCACTTGGGATTATATTATGCACGTGAATGTATTTACCGTTTTGTATATTATTGTATTGTAAGCCCTGCTTTTACACCCACCAGTCTCCTATAGACTGAACCCAGATTTGTTTCAGTTGTGTTGTGCAGGCTCCCTTTTGGAGTGCTAGGCGGGAGTCTGTGTCTTTTGGTAGTGTTTTGTCTTGAGTCTTGTAACACTTGTGTACACACACTCATATTTATTTTCTTGGAATTAATTTCGGCGCATTTTAATTTTGTACTTGAGGCTGTGAAGGTTGTGCCACATTGTAATGAATTGTGTTGACCCCGTGCCTCAAATTGTTCTATGATATGAATGTTTATGCTTCTGCGTGGTTTTATGTAAGCTCTGAAGCTTGTGGTAATTTGGTTTAAGGGTTAGCCCTACCTAGGCTAGTGAGTGTGTATTGTGTCCCGTTCTCCTTGACTTCGGATTCGGGCTTGGACTTCCATTTCATGATCGGAACTGGATCTTGGTGCGGGGGATATGACGTCACACTCCGAGCGTTACATTTACAAACCAAAACTATAATATAATATTTCAAAGATTCCATTTCAATTCATAATTCCCAAGACACACCAAACACATGCTCGGCGAGTACGAGCTTCCAACCTATCCCCACAAAACACATAAAAACCAAAATTCACAAACTTATCCATCTATCTCACCAAATGATGGAAGAGCCACGCGCGGCCCTAACCATCCACAAGCACACTCACATTGGGTAGCTAACCAACAATGTGCCCTCCCCGATTACACACCGGAGGCATCAAGATTCCATGCCTTTCCTATCTCCCGGAGTCGCGCGAAATACCTTGGGTGGAGACATCACATTACAAGGCACAACTAACAATTTAACACTCAAAAAGGACATATCAAAGCATTTAGGGGCCAAAGGAATCGAACCACAAAAGTCGAAAAATTAAAAAACGGACAGTGGTATCTCACACGCCAGTTTGGTTCTCTAGTTCAAAAACTAAATGGCCGTGTAAAAACCATCTATGACAAATTTTTGCTTCCCAAACGCCCGTTTGTATCTATTGCCTCAAAAATGACATTCCAAATGGTCGTTTCTCACACCAATACAAAGATCAAACGGCCGTTCAGAAGGCCACCGCATCAGTTCTGGGGCTCCAAACGGTCGTTTGCAACAACAAAGGCAAACCCAAACGGCCGTGTGTAAGACTCATTTTTGAAAAAGACGCGCAATCCAAACGGCCGTTTGCAAAATGCACTAAGGCACCAAATGCCTGTTTGGATCGAATTTTCTAGGCAGATTTCTTGCCAAAAAATAGGGGTCCAATCCTAAATCACCCACCACACCAAAATTTGTCCAAACAAAGGCAACACATACAACTACAATCATGTTAGGAACCTATTCATGTATGAGCAACAAGGAAATCAAGAAATGAATGCATGGGTTACAAACCCCATTTGAATGTAACTATGATAAAACATGGCTTCAAGCCATTAATGCATCCATCCACCAAACTTATGAAATAAATACAATAAATGTTTCATCTAGAACACATATATGAAGTCCAAATCCAAAGGTATTCAACGAAGTTCTCAAAATCATCAAAAATGTATTAAACCCTTACTATTCAATTATATGCCCAAAAACATATGAAATCCAAATCTCTAGATGAAATGTTCTGTTTGAAAGAAAGAGGAGATCGTGGAGAGTTTAGAACTTACTTCAGATCGTGATTTGGTGATGAAATGAAGAAGATGCGGTCTTCGGAAGATTGATCAAAGTTTGAGGATGTTTGGGCTCTCTTCTCCTCTTGGACTTGGAATTGTGAAGTATGAGGAAGAAAGAAGGGGGTTCACCATTTAAGTGATGAACTGGTTCGGTTCTTGGAGTGTTGGGTTCGGTTAAAGATTTTCTCGATTTAATTTGGTTCGGTTTAGGGTGGTTCTCGGCTCAACGGTTGAATTCAATTAAATGATATGCAAATAAATGCAATTAATTTCACATAAGTCATGTAAATTAAATTAAAACGCAAACAATAATTAAATCACACAATTACCTATAGGTTCTGAAATATGGAGTGTTACAGCTCTAACTTTAGCTATTGCTGAAAAACTACCAGTCTTATCTATCTCAGGCGTTCCAGCTGATCCGAGACCTTTGAAACAAAGCATTCTTTCATTGTCGATGATTGATGGAAAACACAATATGTCAGAGCTGCCCCACCAATCATTATAAATTTTCTAGCATGGAATTGTTTAGGGTTAGGTCGTCTCTAGGCAATTGAAGAATTGGAGGAGTTGATTCGTATTAACGATCCACTTGGTGATGTTTATCTCAGAAACAAAGAGTAAGAAAATCAGAATCAAGAGGTTGAAGTCATTTGGTGAATTGGTTTCGTTTTCATAGCACTTAGAAATAAAGGTTTAAAGAATTTAGTCTTTTCCTAAGGAACTTTTAGTTAATTGCCTATGCTGAGCTGATAGCTTTGTTATTGCATTAGTCTTGTTTTCTTGTCTTGTCAAGGGATAATTGATCATGAGAGTGGCTTTAAACTTAAGTAGGCACTCACCTAGACTGTGAGGGGAGCTAATGTGAATATAAGTGATTAGGTTGTAGAACTGAGGGAATTTTCTAAACAGTGATTAAACACGAGATTTGAGTACTTGTCATCCCTCGGCTATCTTGATTAATTGAATTAGTTTCTAGTTTTTGTGATACTTATTTTTACGATTTTATTTTCTTAATTTCATTTTAGTGTTTAGTAGTTAAGAAACCTTTTCAGTTATTGTCTTGGTCTATTGATTGAAGAAAGTACTGACTAATCGGTTGGTTTCCCTTCCTTGTGGATTTGACACCTTATTTTCCATAATTGTCTGTGTGCAATTGTAAACAAATTATTAGTCTCAAGTAGGATTTGTACGTAGACGGTAACGCTAACTTTATTTTGCTGACAAAGTCAATCGTGGCGGCTACCAAAAATACACAACCACCTTCAAGGTCTCCAAACTAATAAAATCACATTGACGTTTTCTATCTCTCATTTGCGGCCACTACTTGATCCTTTACATAGGTTTGGTAGTTGTTACATTTTTCTGTGTGCAATCCTTTGAATAGCTTCATGGATGCCACGTAAAATAGTTGGAGACCTTGGCGGCCACTACTCAGCATAAAGCAAGCCCCTTGATTTCTTTCTTCTTCATTTTTCGCTCTACTTTTGCAATTTTCAACTCCAAGGAGTAATTGTCCTGAAAATGAGCAATTTAACTAACATAAGGTACAATAATAGCATAAAAATGATAAACTTATAAGCTCAAATGGATACAAAAACTAAGCCCAACACCAGTCGGTATAATGGATGATGTGTTCCGGAACATTCTGTGTGTGCGAGAGAGAGAGAGAGAAAGAAAATTAAATGGAAGAGGGGATGTGATGTAGCCTCACTCTTTGAAATACTAAGGGCACAAATATTTGATTGTGTAATGAATTTTTTTCCCAATGGAGAGCATCAGTGAGGAGCTTACTACAATGGTACAACCACAAAAATATATGAATCTTATGAGGACATGAGTGTATTCAAATCCATGACCAACCCTCTAAGTACCATCGTTGGTGGTAGGCAAAGAGTGAGTACCCTATAGGTTAATCATGTAACGCCCGGCGTGTGACGCCACATCCCCCGCACCAAGACCCGACCCGTATATGAAATGGAAAGTCCATACACGTGCTAAATCAAGGCGAGCGGGTACACAACTCACTCACTAGGCTAGGCGGGACTAACCCTTAGACCAAACAATTCAAAACTCTAAATGAAATCAGAGTGATGCAACAAAATCGGAAGATAAATATATATACGTCATACAATACAATGAGCTAAATGCTCTATAAACAACATAATTCTATATTTTCAAGTAACAATGGCCTTCACAGCCTCAAACATATAAAGTGCGCCACGGGCGTTCCAAATATCATAATTAACAATTTAAGTGATATGAGTGTAAAATATAACAATAACCTAAACTCTAATGCGTGACTCGAAAGACCCAACATCCCGCATAGCACTTCGACACCTGCAAAAGAAAATTGAAACAAAATCGGGTTCAGTCTTTAAGACAATGGTGGGTATAAAATGGACATAAGTATATAATACGTAGAATTTAAACAAGTACATGCAAGTTATAATCTCGAGTGAGGTTTTCAAAACATTTCCCAAGTGGGTAAAGAAAAGAATCATCAAACGGGATCATAACAATCAATTTTAATACAATATTCAATCATTAGGTCATACGTGAGCCCATCGAAAGGTTAAGTCTCCTGTTGGAAAAAATTTTCCAACGAGAAGATCGAACTTACAATCTTAAATCCAGATTCGTAAGGTTGGAAACTTACTTTCATATTGTTTCTTTATTGAAACGTTCAAGCCGCCCAAGAACGCCCTTCACGCCGCTTGATCCCCTCTCCTTGGTTCTTCACGAATCTTTCAAGACTCCTTACTTGAAGCCCTCTAGAGATAGTCCACCAAAACGATCACAATCTAATTAGTAAGGATGCTAGTTCTCTAATTAGTGTTTAGGCTTTCTAAAGCTTAATCGTATGTTCTTCGAGAACGAAAAATTGTTGAACACATGAACCGAAAGAATAATCACTCTCAAAGGGGAGCTCGAGCTCCCCTATTTATGCTTGAGGCGGGCGGCCGAAATCCATCTCCTAAAGGAGATTGGATTTTGTCCTCCTCTCTTTTTTGGCTCATCAAGCAAGAACCAGACTTTGACTTGAACTCTTATTCAAGTCACCTTTAGGGAGTCTAAAATATCTAACTAATTTAGATATTATTATTACTTTATTTATACTTAAATAAATAACTTGATATCTAATTAATTCATTCATAATTAACTAAATAGACTTATTTCTCCAAAATAGGACTTTAATATTAATTCAAAAATTAAACCAAAGTCTATTAAATAACTAACATATTAATTATTTAATACACATACATATACACGCGCACAAGCCCAAGTGTCCAAGAAAGACACATGTCACGTACGCATGCGTGTGGAACCTTCTTTTACCGATCAACTCTTTTAATCGATTCAAAGCCTTAACTCATGTGACCGAGTTGTTGTGTGTGACCCTCTAGGTTCTTAATTCAATTAGCAGTGACCCTAATTAATTAATCTACTAATTAATTAATCATTCCACAGATTAAACGACCATAGTTTAGCAGCAGGTGTTTACTAGTTGAATAAGAATGTCTCGATTCGATAGAACCTTTAAGTCATTGATTTATGTGAGATACAATCCTCCTACATCCCATCCCTCAACCAAGATCTAGGGCAAGGGAATGACAAGAACCCTAATAATCTCAGTCTTAATGTTAAGTGCATTTTATATCCATTTGATCTCAATCCAAGAAACTCTTTCCTTGATGTCTTGATCTACTGCCTTGGCGAAGGACTCCAATATGGCATATGAATGACATATGCAATAAGAGATCAACTTGCTGATGCAAGTGCCCCGGTCCTTTATTGATTCTCATTTACTTTCGAGAATCAATTGTACGAGCAGCCCCAACATAAGCCTTGAATCAGCTGTCATGGTCGACACCATTTAAAGCTTATACCTAAGACTGCAAAGTTAATTTACAAAGTAAAAAATAGAATCTCAAGTCTAAGGATTACTTAATCACATCAATGACTCGTGAGATATTTTCTAATCTGGAAGTTTCCATTTCCTGAAATAGAAGCTTCCTTTCCTATTTAGGAATCTTCTCACACGGGCACCTCAGTGTACTTAAACAAGTAAGCACCCCCATGTATCACGCAAATATCTACTATACACTTTGCACCCCATGAAACAAGGTGGTCCTTCTTAAGGGCGTGATCACACGAGCAAGCCTCGAACGAGTCAAGTTGACATTCCCACTATCTGTAGAACTCATCGGCTTGGAGTATTTTACTAATCTTGACTTATATATGTGATATAGGACTAGTCTCATGAACCATTTCACTAAATGGTAGAGTCCTTAAGTTATCTAGATTAAGGGAGTTCTTACATATTGTAGCACCCCAAATGAAAGACACCACATCCCCTGTTGGAAAAGTGCCCTAGAAAACCGATTAGTTATAATCCGTTTTGGGACTTTTCTAATATCGCAGACAATCTTTGAATAATATACGTTTAATTATATAT
>JBBMKE010013294.1:0-19826 GCA_037834125.1 Lippia alba | reverse complement strand
GAATGGGCACAACTTCTAAATGCTGCTGGCTTTAGCAGACACACAATCAAACCTATGAAGGCCATTGAATCTGTCATCGAAGCGTATCCCTAATTAAGATTGAAGGCTTTTGCCATATATATTTAGTTTCTTGTTAATTTGGCGTGTTTGGAAAATTCTAAGATGCGAGTTATGTAGTTGTTTTGATCTTTAAATTCACTAAGTGTTCAATATTTTCTTAAACGCAAATAAAGATCAATTATGCTTCATACATGGTGGTGTAATGAAAAGATTTAGTATATGGAATAAATCGGATTTTTTTTTTTTTTGGAAAGATAAGGGACTTTTAAGATAGATAGTTGTCTATGATGGTGTCTAGCTAAATCCGGCTATGTGAACGGCAGACTTGGACTCCCAATTACTCAAGATATTTGTTTGCGTGAGGCAACTCTAATGCTTTCCTGGGCTAAAATAAGTGAACAAACGTAAACTCAAAGACCAAAATAGGGGAATATGGGAGTTTGACCAGTTTTGGCACTCCGACGCTCAAGTCAGATAATGGTTTGGGTTGATAATACGAAGGCAAGGGTGTGTTTGTTAGTGTGCAGAGAAAAGCTTACCACTCGATAATACAAAGGCAAGGTGTATTTGTTAGTGTGCAGAGAGAAGCTTACCACTATGAGTGATGGAGTGTAGCTTATATAGCAAGGAGAAAACCTCTGGAGGTGCAAGTACACCTCAAGAAGGTGGTGGGAACAGTGCTTTTACGGTTAAAGCACTGTTGGTCTGCTCCTGTCAGGATGCTTGACACTGTACTTGGTCCGACCGCATTAAATGCGGCCTACTACAGGTTGTAACAGCAATAATGATATATAATATTATACTTAATGGATGTTAATGAAACTTACAAAATACAATCATACTCGAAATAATCAGTGTGTTGCACATAAAGTTTAAAAGAATATATTATGATCTCTATCTATCTATCTATCTATCTATCTATCTATCTATCTATCTATCTATCTATCTATATTTTTTGACGGGGCACATGTTGAACACGCCACATGTAACTTTCTGTACGGGTGTTGTTATTGCCAAAAACTGGAGAAGTATCTTGGCCTTCCGACAATTACTTCTTTGGCTCCTTTAGAGATCGGATATGGAATAAACTTCAAAGTGTTGGTCGGAGAAAAAGTTGTCTCAAGCGGGCAAAAAGGTTTTGATCAAAGCAGTTTTGCAGTCGATTCTCTCTTTTGCAATGAGTTGTTTTATGCTTCCCACTGTAAGAATATTTTTCGAAATTAAATATATGGTAGCGTCTTTGTGGTGCATAGTTGCGAGAAACGAAAAATCCATTCGGTTAATTGGAAGAAAATGTGTATGCCCAAAACAAAAAAGGGGGCATGGACATTCGAGACCTCCGCCCTTTCAACCTTCCCTTCTCACCAAAAAGAGGTGGCAAATTATGGTTGAACCTCAGTCACTTTTGGGTCGTGTGCTTAAGAGTTAAGGCCTGCCCGATATTTTGCTAAAGTGAATTTCCTCGAGACAAAAGTTGGAATCCCTCCCTCACATGTGTAATTTGATGAAGGCGAAGGATCAGGTAGATTCCGGCTCCCGATGGAGGATGGGGAATGGTAGTTTGAGGAGATGTGTGGGTTACCACGTCCAATTTCATTTAAACCTTTTACGCCTAATGACAGCCATGATGAGTTGTTGGTGAGTCTCATCTCATCGAGGAGGAGGGGTGTAATTGGAATGAGCAGTTCATTCATGATATGTTTCTGAAATATGATGTCAAGGTTATCCTTCAAATTCCCCTTGGGAGTGGTAGCAATTTAGACCGAAGAGTGTGGGACTACAATTGTAATGGTCAGTTTTCAGTTCCATGATTTCATCCTGCCATAGCCAACTCATTCTATTTCCATTTGTACTTATGGATAAAATATAAATATTATATTAAATTATATTTAAAAAATATAAATTTAACTAATATTACAAATATATCATTATATTTTCAAAATTATTACAATATTACCCTCTAGGGTAGGATCGAAATTTTAAAAATAATTTTGCTGACGTCATCAAAATCTAACACTTTTATTAACAGTTGGGGTAATTTATTAGAGAGATCAGTGTAAACCGCAGGGAGGTATTCACAATTTTTCAAACCTAAAGAAAGTATTGGTAATTTCTCAAATTTCAAAGGGGAAGCTATATTTTAAAATTTCGCCATATCTTAGAGGATTGTTCGTAATTATCTCCAAATAAAATTATATTGATTACTCCTATAGTGATAAAAGTATTGATCACTAGCAGCTATTTGATCGAAAATTCGGAGTCTCCGACCAGTGCAATCGCTGTAGAAATGGGAGGGAAAACAGTGTTCACTTGCTGTTCCAATGTCCATTGGCTAGGAAAGTTTGGGAAGTGGTGATTGAGTCCCGAAGTTGGCCTGTATTTGAGCAATTAACTAATGGGAATTCGATGGTGAATCTGTGTGGTGCGGTGTGCGAGCATATTCTTGATAAAAATTCATATTCTTGATAAAAATTGGCCTTGGGGCTTGGGGGTTAGTGGCACTAGCAACAATTTGGTGCATTTGGCGGGCAAGATGGCTAGCAGCTGTACAACGAAAGACCCACGCAATGTTACAATTCAGAACATCGAGAGACTAGCAGCTGACATGATGTTGCTGATGCAAAACAAAGCCAAAACTACTGCTTTAAAACGGAGCGAACTGAGTTGGGAAGTGCCACCGGCAGGTTGGGTTAAACTAAATTCTGATGGGAGCCGTTACAGTCATACAATGAACGCAGCGGCTGGGGGAGTTATTAGAGACGAGGAGGGCCGCTGGATTATTGGGTATGCTCTTCGCCTTGGCAAGGTTTCGATAAATATGACTGAATTACTTGGGCTTAGGAAGGGCTTAATGCTCGCATGGGAAAGAAGATTTCCTAGAATTGAAGTTGAGATGAATTCGGAAGTTGTGGTTAATTGGGTGAATGGAGAGGATATCGAGGATCATCCTTGGAAAAACATATTGCCGCCAACTTATCCACAAACCATGGGAAGCGAGAGTAAGACATGTCTACCGGGAGATAAATGAAACCGCAGATGGATTGGCTAAACTTGGTCACAAGATCAAGCCGGTGTGCATGGTCTGGGATATGCCTCCGGCAGAGTTAGAGTAGGCGTCTATTTGTTTGTTTCGCCCCGTTCTGGCCTTCTTTGTTGACCAAAAAAAAAAAAGTATTGATAAAAAAGTTGCAATTATTATAATCTTGTGATAGATTTTGCTTGTCATATGACTTGTCAGGAATTCACGATAGATGCACCTCTAATTTATAATTACTAAGAATAATGAGATTTAAATTAGAGCTGTAAATGAGTCTAACTCGAGTCGTTTTAAAGAAAAAATTATGCTCACGCTCAAGTTATTTTGAAGAATTTGAGCTCAAGCCGAAATAGAGTTCATCTAAAAGTTCACCACACTATTCACACCTTACACTACGCTTGTAGTCGTAGAAATGAGTTCTCAGTTCTGTATTTTCGTTCTCCTTTTTGTGTTATTTTTTTACTACTCTTGATTTGCATGTGTAAACTCGAGGTTAACTGAGTTATAACTGCGTATAAATTATTCTTTTTAAGTCCTGGTTCCAGACAAGCTATGAGTTCTCGGAATAGTCAATTCATTTGCAATTGCTAAAAGAAGTCGGTTTTTTCTATGGTTTCGTACGTGTTGCATTCGTATTTTCTTTACGATTTTCTTAAATTGCACTGGCACGGCCGCATTGTCCGACACTGCTAAAAACCAAGAATTGCACATGTTTGTCATGCATGGAGACAACACAAATATTATAACTCCAAAGAGTGAAGTATTTGCTTCTCTAGTTTGAAGAGAGTAAAATTGCTAAAATAAAAGGTTTGTAAAACATTATTTGTTAAACTACTCATAAACTTATTCACACCTTTAATCAGTTTTCTCAAATATTACAAACTCGATTTCCAAATGATGATTCGTGATTAATTCTTGTTGTGTTAGGCCTTAGTTCATTTAAGGAGGTGGATGATTGGAGTTAGAATTGAATGAGACACACACAAATTTGTGGGGCGAGAGAGATGGAGGGAGAAGCTATTGGGAGCGGTTCTGGAGAATGGAGGTAGTACACTCATGCAGTGGCGGCGCGGCGACTGCGGTTGCATCTCCGGGTGGTTGTTTTCGATGAATTAGAGAGTAGTAACGATTACAACAACCAAATAATCAACTTCTGTTATACCAACAGAATTACAGAAACTTTCTTCCAAGTATTCTATAAATTGGAGCACAAAATCAAAATAATTGTGAATTATCATTATAGTTAATTAAGCTCGACGCAGAAAGGGTTAATTCCCAAGGGACAGAGAAAGGAACGAAAGAATATTCAGAAATATTATTGAAATGAAAGATAAGTTATACAGGTACGTTTGTTCACAACTTATAATAAACCTACAATGATTATAGGGGGCGTAAATGTAATTTCACCTAAATTATACAACTGTCGTAATAACCTTTATTTTTTGGGGGGGGACTAACTAATCTGATAAATCTTGATGTAATCAGTTGCTTTCTTGTCATTGGTTCAATATTCATTTTTATCTGTTTTTGGTAAAAATTGGTTTAATATTCGGCCCAATAAGATCTAGATTAGAATTTTCCTTTCCAAGAAGAATCCATAACGATTTTGAAAGTTCTGCGCTCATTAATAATCCCAACGTGGGTAGTCAGTAGTCACCATTAATTTCATAAGCCAGTATAACTAATTCCACGCACGGATCTCAATCATATGCCTTGTATATTGAACCAACAATCTCACCTCTTCTCCTTCACACAGTTTCTACTTACTTCTCCAAACAATCTTGGTTCATTTTTCTCATTAGTAGCTTAACAGAATGGAGGAAGAAGCACAAGCACAAGCACAAGCCCAGGTTGAGGTGTGGAAGTATGCTTGGGGCTTCAGCTCAATGAATGCGGTGAAATGCAGCATCGAACTAGGAATACCCGATGTCCTGGAAAATCATGGAAGCCCCATGACACTTTCCCAATTATCAATGGCCGTGGGCTGCCCAGAACGTTCACTATTCCGAATCATGCGTTTCTTGATTCACCAAGGTATCTTCAAAAAGCTGAAGACAAGCATAAGCTCATGCCAAACAGACCTTAAACCCTTACTCTACGCTCACACACCCCTCTCCCGCCTCCTCACAAGAGGTAAAATGGGCTCTTTCGTTCTCTTTCAAGCCGGCCCTCCTGGCCGGAAGCACGGATTAAATGCCGAAGATCTGAGAGCCGGAAAAGGATCCGGTTTGAAGGCTCTTCAAACTAATGACAAACTATGGGGCCCTGAAATTTCGGAAGAGTTCGGAAAGTTGTTTCAGGAATTTTTCAATAGCCATGCAAAAATGACGACCCTGGCTATGATAGCTAATCATCCCGAGTCTTTTGATGGGATTGAATCGTTGGTGGATGTCGGTGGTCGTCATGGGACGGCGCTGAGGATTGTGCTGGAGGCTTTTCCTCGGATTCGCGGGATTAACTTTGATCTCCCAAACGTGGTATCGGGAGCTTCGCCGATTGATGGGGTTGAGCATGTTGGGGGAAGCATGTTTGAGACCGTTCCGAGAGCTGATGCAGTTATGCTCATGGTAATTCTCTTTTTCTAGATCTTCATCTCTCTTCATTTATATATACATGTCATGTTTAGTAATAGACAGTTGTGATGCTAATTAATTTTTATCCATTTTATAGTGGATCCTTCACGATTGGAGTGATGAGCTGTGCATAAACATCCTAAAGAAATGCAAAGAAGCAATACCAGCTGAAAACGGAAAAGTGATAATTGTTGAAGCAGTGATTGATGAAGAAGGAGGTGATGAGTACACAGGCGCACGTTTGGCGCTGGACATGGCGATAATGTCTGCCACAGTCACTGGAAAGGAAAGGACCGCTGAGGAATGGGCAAAACTTCTGAATGCTGCTGGCTTTAGCAGCCATACAATCAAACCCATGAAGGCCATCGAATCTGTCATTGAAGCCTATCCCTAATTGTCGTTTTTGCCATATATATTTATGTTGTCAAATGCCGCCGAGGTAATTAATAATCTAAGTTATTTCAAGTTGTCATTACTTTGAATTAAGCTTTTGATTTATATTTGACTATCTTACATTTAATTTTAATTACAACGTTAGTCCATCATTATTTAGTAATTACATTTTAGTTTCTATAGATTTTGTTGGGTTTGAGTTCCCATAATGAAATTTCTAATTTTTAAAAGTACATTTATATCTCTAACTGTTTTATAAGTGTTACGTTGAATATATATAAGATCAAAATTATAAAATTATCCAAAAAATTTATAAATATAAAAAAAACGATCCCTACAAATTATGAATTTAACAACAAATTAGGGTGCTATTAAAAAATATAATAATAAAAAAATTAGGATTATTTTTTAAAAGATATAATAGAAGCTTAGGGACAAAAACGATTTTTAAAATTAGAGACTAAATGTAAGTTTTCGATAATAATGAACTACATTATGATTAGATCTAAATGTAGGACAATTATAATGTAATTATTTTTTCAATAATAACAAAACTATTTTTGTCAACAAATTCACCATCGAGTTCCTTCCCCAAACTAAAGAAAGTGAACATCTTTTAATGTGCACAACTATTTCTCATTTTTAAGTCCACAATTAACATTCTCTTTGCGTTGTGACTCGTGATATGGCTCATGATTGATGGTCGGTGTGACTCTTATCCTCGCTAATATGCATTAAATAATAACACATTGTTGTCAAAAATAATAACACATTTAAACATTAGTCAACAACAAACTTTATTTCATAAAATAATTTGAGTAAATTATTAAAATCGTTTTGTGGAGCGAGTTACATAAAAGTTTGGTCTCAATAGTTAGTGATAGAGGTTGGTTTAAGTGGTTAGAGGATTGTTTTACGAAGGTAAGGATTCGGGTTTAAATTTCTTTGGTCACTTGAGGGGGTGTGTGTTTAACAAAAAGACAAAAAGGTTGGTCTCAATAGCTATTAGTGTCTCACTTTTAGTCCTATAAAGTGATATTTTTCTTAATTTCGGTCTCATTGACAACTTTCCGTCCAAAATTAACCTTTGACCCTTAAAAATGTTACTCTTTTTTTCTCCTTTTGGTTCTTTTATATTTTCAAAAATACCTGAATTATTTAAATTTCATATTGTCACACCTAAACTATTTAAATTAACTATTTAAATAGTTTATTTTCACATCAAACAAAATATATTATATAATATATTATATTATATATTATATATAACATAATATAATATATATGTATATATGTATATATAATATATTTAACAATAAAAATATTTTTTTTACTTAGTAAAAAGTAATTTTTTAAAAAATAAGATAAAAGTAACTTTTTTAAAGATCAAACGTTAATCTATAACGAAAGGCGACCAATAGAACCAAAATAAAAAAAATATATATCAATTTATGGGATTAAAAGTGAAACACAAATAACTATTAGAACCAAATTTACATGTGACTCAGTTTACGGAATAATTTTAATAATTTACTCTAGTTTTTTTCTCACGAGATAACTCTGTACCCATAATAATTTGTGTTTTGCTTATTATTACAAATAAAATTAATTATTCCTATAGTAATAACTTAACGACAAAAAAGTTGCGACTGTTATAATCTTATCAATATGTGGGAAGAATTTTTTTTGTCATTTACTTGTCACGAATTCACGAACGAGAGCTCATGTTCACCGCTTTTAAAGAAAAAATAGAAAAAAAAATTTGTTATTCGCACTTTGCACATATTTGCAATTTATCATCCTGGATAAATTTCATTGCAAATCGTTTTTTGAACTTTGTATTTATAACAAACCATTATTAAATTCTTTTTTTTTTGTGAAAATACAAGTGACGTGGCGCATGTCTAAACATGCCACGTATCAAGTTTTTTTGCCAAAACCACCAAAAAAATAATGAAATGGTGGTATGTTACAAATGCAAAGTTCAAATGGCTATTTGCAATAAAAATTGCCCGAAATGGTAAATTGCAAAAATGGCCAAAGTACGGATGGCAAAACAAATTTTTCTCAAGAAAAAATTAGGTTCACACCGTGGGAAAATTATATTCCAAATCTGGTTTAGTCGAAAATAACCGATCAAATATCTGAGCCTTTTTTTGGGGGATGCCATTATATTAAGGCAAAATGAAATAGGTTTTAGTACGAGGAATGGGAGGCATATGCAAGAGCAGTCTTATGGATTTGGAGTCGGGAATAGAGCTACATCACAATTCATTCATTCTCGAGCATAAATGTTCACGAAAGTTGGCATTGGGGAAATCCGCATCATGAAATATTCCTGTTAAAAGATTCGTTACACCGATTTGACTTAACCAAATTCGGAGTAGAATTATCCCAGTTGTACAAGTTTTCTTGGGACTCAAGCCCGCAAAGATTTGTGTTGAACATTTCTTAAAATATCTCATATTAATATAGTTGGATAAATATTTACGTATTGACTTAAATCTTTCAATGTGGGATAGGTTTGTTTCCATCAAGGGTGACGCCTAGGGATGTATACGAACCGAACCGAACCGAACTTCACTGTTTTTTTATGGCTCGAGGTTCGGCTCGAACTTATTTTGCTCGGTTCGGGCTCGTGTTCGAGTTCTACGAACCCTAATTTTTTGATTCGAAGTTCGGTTCGTCGAATGGTTCGAGTTCGGCTCGGCTCGGGTTCGGCTCGGTCTCGAATACGAACCAAAGGTATAATCTTTATAAAAAAATAAAAAATAAAATATTATATATATAAATATATATATTCATGTATATATATATATTCATATATATATATATATTTATTAAATATAATAGGTCGGCTCGCGAACCGGCTCGCGAACAACGAACAAGAATAAAAAGGTTCGGGTTCGAGTTCGAGTTCGATTCGAACCTTGGCTCGGTTCGACCTTGGATCGAACTTTTCGAATTCGAACTCGAACTTTAACCAGCTCTGTTCGGTCAGCTCGCGAACCGGCTCGGTTCGTATACATCCCTAGTGACGCCACATGCATGCTAGTGGGTCACTTGACCCCACTGAAAATTTCGTTTCAATTGTTTATTCATGTTGTTTAATATATAATCTTTTGTTAGTTTGTACTATTATAATTTTTTGACCCCATATTAAAAAAATAAACTTTTAATTGACCCTTTAAAGTGAATAAATAGATTTTATTATTGTATACAAATTAAATAGATTAATTTACAAATTAATACTTTTCAATATTTAAATGAAATTACATATATATATATGGTTGGAATTTTATAAATATTCTTAGTTTTGTTTCAGGGATACTTTTTTTATCATTCGAATTATAGGCTTTTATACATGTTCATTCAAATTAAGTTTCGTTGCATATCACAATCCTCGTATTGCCTTTTGTTACTTATTGTAATCCATATTTTGCATTTTTTCCAAAAAAAATCATCTCTATATGATTTAAGTGATTTTGGTTGTCTGAATATTAAACATGTGATGCGTACATAATTTTAATAAGGATAAAATTGTCCTTACTAAGTCATATAACGACGCAAATTGTTCTTAGGTCATGTGAATATCACGCTTTTATTATTTAGACAATTGAAATTACTAAAAGATTTTCGTAACCACAAAAAATTCACAAATTCATTAAAAATCAACTTGAGATAGTTTTTTATTAAAAGAAACACAACATAAAGATTACGATATATAACGAAATTTAATTTGAATGTAAAAATATAAATATATTTATAGTTCGGATTATAATAACTTTTTATCCCTATATTTTATAAAAATTTATATATGCAATTATAAAAGTATGCCTATTGACATTCTAAAAATTAATCCTCTGACCCCAGTGATTCATAACTCTGGAGTCGCCCCTGGTTTCCATGTTTGTCATGCATGCAAACAAACAAATATTATAATTCCAAGAGTGAAGTATTTGCTTCTTTATTTCGGGCTACTTGAAAAGTTCTTTGACACCTGGATGTGTGTTAAAAAAAATTATAAAATAATTCACATATATCTTTAATTAATTTGAGTGATTTACATCTGATTATGTACCCTGCATTTAGGTCTAATCACAACGTATCATTATTGAAAAATTACATTTTAGTCCCTATAAATTTTGTTTGGTTCTGAGGTCTCTTAACGGAATTTATAAAAGTACATTTATGTCTCTAACGATTTTATGTGTGTTACATTGAATATTTATGTCCTTGACGGTTCAGATATACTAGTAATTTTGCATATTCAATGCATATTCAAATTTAAAATTATTATTATAAAAATATTAAAATTAATTTCTTTTATTAAATTTATACTCTATGATTATTTTTAATATATGATAAATGTATGAATATATAGTATAAGGTAATACAATATTAGTAATTATAAAATCTTAAAATAAAAGTGAAAATTATAAAAATTATATAAAAATGAAAAAAATGAAACTGATGAGAGAGAGAAAAAAATTTAAGAAGATTAGTGACCAGAGAAAAAAAAATTATGAAAATCGTGCGAGAGATGAAGACGGAAGAAATCAATTAATAAATAAATAAAATATTTTTAGAGTCCAAAATATCGTAACTTGAATCTCTCGCTTAATATAATATTAGTAATTTTGCACATTCGATGCATGTGCAAATAAAAAATAATTATTGAATAAATATATTAAAATTAAAAAGTTTTTATTAAATATATGTTATATAATTATTTTAATATAATCATTAGTTTATAATAAAAAAATAGATAAGTAAAATAAGATAATATCACATTATTACTTATAAAAATTTAAAATATAAGTAAAAAGTAATAAAAATTATATAATGTAATGTTTTAAGCAGAAAGAAAAAGTGGGCCGGGAGGGGTTTGTAAGTGATTATGTTACAACAAAAAAATAAAGGGTAAAGTATTTAGGGCCCCTGAAGCAAGCTGATATTATATATTAGTCTCCTCATTTCATTAGGATTTAGGTTTGCTGATATTTAGGGCCGTGGGGCTTGGCAAGTGATCTTGAAAGTTGAGCGCTCATTAGTAATCGCGACGCGGGCGCGGGTAGTCAGTAGTCGCTACTCACTAGTCACCACTAATTTCATAAGGTAGTATCTATAATATTAGGAGTAGTTTACTTTGTTGTTGTTTGTTTGTTTGGCTTTTTTTTAACAAAGTTTTTTGTTTTAACCCAAAAAAAAACTTTGTTATTTTTCAATCCATTAATTTTGGTAATAAAACCTATAAAAATACTCAAATTTTGTCCAATATTAAAATTTGGAGTTTTTTTTTACTATAATTGATTTGAACTTTGTAAATACTTCATTCATTTGATTTGTTTTACTCGATTGGATTGTCTGAATCTTATTAACTATGAAAAAGTCAAAAAGAACTCCGCTCAACATATTTTTGCTACAACTCAAAAAGTAAAAATGGACAATACCATGAGAATTTGAGAATGCTACTTAGCAACAACATTTTGGGGTCGCAATATAATAGGACCTATGCAATCTTAGCCACCGGGCTTTCTCTTTACACCAAGGCTCAAGCCCCAACAAAGTAGCCATTTTTACACCAAGGCTCAACCCCAACAAAGTAGCCATTTTTATGGTTTATAAAATAGCTCAGTAGCTCACGCGCCCACCCCAATATTGCCAGGTAGATAGATCACTTTTTATACTAATATTTTTTTTTGACGTATAAAAATCTAGTTCGAGGGGATGGCGCCCCAATCCAAAGCAGGAATTGTATCTAGGACAGCTACAATTGTTTTTACATATACCTCATCCCATGGAGATAAGGAGGTTTGAACCTGCGACCTTATCATGATCAAACCCTATCATGCTCCACTTGGCCAACCCCATGAGATTACTTTTTATACTAATATATGAAGCGAAAGATAGATAATAATTTATATTGCACGGATACGGTGATACGAATTTTTTAAAAATTTTAGGACACGACACGATATAAATAATTATATTTTATATATAAATAAAATATATTTATATAAAAATAAAATTATTTTATAAATATAATTTATGTAAAATAAAATATTTAAAAAAATATGTACAATTAAAAATTAAAATAAAATTCATTATTTCAGTTTTTTTCCCCAAAAAAATTTAGAAATATTAAAAAACGCATAAAAAATTTATATAATTATAAAATTTGTCCACCGTGAGCAGATCGTGTCGGACACTTCACCCCACCGTGTCCTATTTTTTTATTTTTTTTTATTTCGGACACATTTTAGCCGTGTCCGAAAAGTGTCTATATCTGACACATGTCGGACATGTACAGACACAATTTGGGTCGTGTCCGTGCTTTGAAAATAATAACCTTTTCATCTCTCAAATTCTTGGAATCTTTCTTTCTTCTTTTTATTTATTGATATTTTTCATCCATTTTGTTCTCTTACATTTTCTTATTTTTCTTATTATTGATCAGCATATTCATTAATCAGCATATTCATTATTTCTCTTTTCTCTCACCCCACTTTAAAATATATATATATATATATATATATATAGTAAAGAAAAAAAGAGAAAAATCATATATATATTAATATTCATTATTGATGTTTCATTTCCTGCTCCACCTATCATATAAAAACTAATGTTGTTAGTTAAGAAAACTAACTACCGATATTCACAAAAACTAACGCCAATGTCAAATTCATTTATTCTCTATCATCTTCTTTCTCCCACAAAGTGTAACGTGGGTTTCTTATCCAAATATTTCTTGTAGTCCCGAATAACTAATTATATCTTTAGGATTAAATTCTACACTATCAATATTCATTCTTTCTTGGTCGGCGATTGAACTTGATGATTCAATAGAACTTTTCGATCTTTTTATTTACAAACTTTGACAAACAAAGTTTAAACATCATCAACCAAAGGAAATTTGGAGAGGGAAAAAAAAAGTCTTGTTCAAAAAATTCCTTCAATTTTGTGGAGGCTCTACTAATATAACCATCAAAATAAAAAAATAATAATAATAACAAGATTACCTAATTCTGTGGAGGCTCTTAAATTTCTCGATGGTTGTTGAAAATGGAGGCGTTTGGGGACAGCCCCGGACTGGGGCGTTTTTAATTTGAGGTGTATTACGGAATTATGATTTAAGTATATGTGATGTGGTTCGGTGGTTGGGGAAGGCAGGGGAAGGGGTATAAATAAAGCTAGGATTTAATTAAATTTGAGTTATGTGAAATTATGGTGGATGGGCCGTGGAGGGGGTTATGATTAAAGCTAGAATTTAATTAATTTGGATTTTTGTGGTGGAGTGATGTGATCGCAAAAGTATAGATAATGTTCTTGCTTAAGGGAACAAGAAAATCATTCAATTATAAAAAACGTAGTCATCAAAATTATCTAAACAACTATTTAAACCCACAACACTAGGTTTCGTAACTAAAGAAAGAAACAATAATAATAATAATAAACAACTAGGCCCCTGGGCTGCTGTAATTCGGTCTCATCATTCTCCTCCCCTTCAAGACGAACCTTGTCCTCAAGGTACAACTTCGAAAATTGTCTTTCAGGCACAGATGCGGGTTTCCATGCGGCGCCTTCTGGTGGTCGATAACTCCATTGGAGCAACACTTCTTTGAATTTCCCTCCTCTGTTAACAATGATCCACCAAAATTTTAAAAGTTAAGTTGGTTCCAACAGTCTGATAAGAACCTGATTCTCGGATTTACTTCTAATTGGGTGTATTTTGGGAGCTCCTCCAATTTGAGTCACAGCTCATTTCAATCCCACCCCTGACTGGCTCAAGGAATCTTGCTTGGTTTCTTTTGCCGATGACAATAGGAACAATTCAAGTCCCGCGACCCAATCATGTATTGTTGCTTCTATTTCCCCTCCCTCAGCTCTTTTATTCGTTGACCCATGAAGTCTAATTTGATGACCCCCAACGCAAAGTCCATAGTCATGCGTCTGTAATCCACTGTAATTGGTCCTAGACTTTTTAACCAAGGTACTCCTAGTACCACATCAATTCCTCGAATTGGTAAAGCAAACAATGTCATTTGGAACTTAACCCCTTGCATAATTAAAGGAATTAGTTCATATTTTTCTTGACATGGCAGCCTTTCTCCATTAGCAACATTAACAGACAATGGGGAACATTTAGTAATCGGTAATCCCAAACGGGCAGCAACGTAAGGATTTATAAAATTAAGGCTAGAGCCATTATCCACCAGCACACTTACTTGTTCGTTGTTCACCGTAGCTCCAAGTCGCATGGTGCGGCTCCCCAACTCTTCCATCATGACATGGATAGAGACTTGAGCCTCTTTTTTCTTCTCACTTTGCCATCAATTTTTATTTGGGTATAGACGGTATCTCTTTATTCTTCGTGATATTGAGCCCAAGACGTATGCTCATAAGAAGAAGCTCTGTCAGGCGAGCAGCCCTCAAACAAAAAGGCCCTAAGAGAGCTTCATTCCGGCCACTCCCTCAGGAATAGGAGGCAATAATAGGCATCTCTAATTCGTGAATTTCTAATGATCGTCGTGTTCTGCATGTCTTCGTCTTCAATCTCATCATCGAGGGGGTCTGACTCTAACTCGATTAGCAAGGCTTGAACATTTCTACATCTATGTCCTGGTGTGAACTTCTCGTCACAATTAAAGCATAGATTTTTCTCTTCTTTGCTTCATCTCATTCCACGTGAGTTGTTTCTGTTGTTAAGTATGAAAGAAGACATGATTTGGGAGAAGGTTTTTGGTATTGGCTGTAAATTTGTATATCAATTACAATGTACGAGCCCCTCTAATATACATGGAGTAAAGCTAGGCTAATAAGAGAAAGTCAACTACTGAATTAATAAGAATCCCTAATTTACAGTTTTTCCTTTCTTAACACTCCCCCTCAAGTCGAGTGTCGGATCGCCGATGCTCAACTTGCTCAAGACTTCTTCGAAAGACCTCCCGTTTACAGCTTTGGTCAAGATATCTGCTAGCTGGTCTTCTGAACGAACAAATGGAAGATCAATTACCCCATCCTCTAACTTCTCTTTTATGAAATGCCTGTCAACTTCCACGTGCTTAGTTCGGTCGTGTTGAACTGGATTTTGTGATATGCTTATGGCTGCTCGATTATCACACTTCAGCCGAGAGGCTCCTTTTGTTGAATACCCAATCTCCCCAAGTAGCTTTCGGAGCCATAATACTTCGGTCACCCCTCGTGCAATACCACGGAACTCTGCCTCTGCGCTCGAGAGAGCCACCACTTTCTGCTTTTTACTCTTCCAAGTCACCAAGTTCCCTCCTACTAGTGTGAAGTAACCGGATGTTGACCTTCTATCCATAGGATTTCCGGCCCAATCAGCATCAGTGTACGCCTCAATGTCTAGGTGTCCATGCTTTTGGAAAAAGACACCCCTTCCTGGGTGGTTCTTCAAGTACCGACACACTCTAAGAGCTGCATCCATATGCTCCGGCTGAGGTCGGTGCATAAACTGACTTAAGACTCCCACAGCATAGGCGATATCAGGACGAGTATGTGCAAGATAGATCAGCTTGCCAACCAGCCGTTGGTATCGCTCTTTATCTGCCTCCCCTGCTCCTTCTACAATTCTGAGTCCATGGTTAACAACCATCGGAGTATCGGCCGGCTTACACTCCAATAGTCCAACCTCTGCGAGAAGATCTAGGACAAACTTCCGCTGTGATATAAAGATGCCCAGCTTAGACCTTAATACCTCAATTCCCAAAAAATACTTTAATTCCCCCAAATCTTTCATCTCAAATTCTCTAAACAGGTTCTCCCGAAGGTGTGTGATTTCTTCTGAATCATCCCCTGTAATAATCATGTCATCTACATAGATGATGAGACATGTTACCAACCCATCTCTCTTCTTTAGGAAGAGAGTATGATCTGAGTTACTCTGGTGGTACCCGTACTTTTTCATGGCTACTGAAAATCTCCCGAACCAAGCCCGAGGCGACTGCTTTAAGCCATACAGCGCTTTCTTCAATCTGCATACTTCTCCTTTTCTGAAGTCTTTTGCAAATCCCGGTGGTGGCTCCATGTACACCTCCTCATTTAGATCACCGTGGAGAAATGCATTCTTTACATCAAACTGATGCAACGGCCAATCTCTGTTTGCTGCCACCGAGAACAGAACTCTGATTGTGTCAATTTTTGCTACCGGAGAAAAGGTCTCAGAATAGTCAATCCCGTAGGTTTGTGTGTATCCTTTGGCCACTAACCTGGCTTTGTACCTCTCAATACTCCCGTCTGCTCGATGCTTTATGGTGAAAACCCACCGACACCCGACTACTCTCTTCCCGGTTGGAAGTGCACACTTCTCCCAAGTACCATTTTCTTCCAGAGCCTCCATTTCTGTTTCCATAGCTCGTACCCATCTGTTATCTGTGAGTGCCTCCTCAACTCTGTTTGGGATAGGTGTGGAGTATACAGCAACAACATATGCACGTGCCTGCTGTGATAAGTTTCCTCTCACCAGATCTGCCACAGGATACTTTGGGGCCCTCCCTACATGTTCGGGTTCATACCGTTTCGGAGGAATCCCTCGATTTGCTCGTGGAGGCAGAACATATGTGGCTGCAGGTACTGTTTCTTCCACTTGTACCTCCCCCTGTACCTCAGTCTCAATAACTCCACCACCTGCACTGTTAGACTCATCTGATCCAGAAGATAAATCACTGCTAACTGAACCAAATTCACGTACCTCATGGATATCAGTCTGAGTGACTGGGCTATGGGTATGAATAGGAGACTGTACTATGTGTCGGGTCAGCTCGGTGGTTCCGCCTACTTGCTCTGTTGAGACTGTGTCGGGCCAAAGTGGTGATATCCAACGTAGTGGGTCCTGCTGCTGATTGTGACTCTCCCCCTGACCACTAGGTTGGGTAAAGAAGTACTCTGTTTCAACAAAGTGGCAATCCATGGTTGTAAACAAGCGGCGAGAAGCTGGGTGATAACACCGATACCCTTTCTGGTGGATCCCATACCCCACAAACACACACTTAAGTGAACAGGGATCTAACTTGGTTCTATCAGACTTAGGGATATGAACAAAAACAGAGCACCCAAACACCCGAGGAGGAAGGACTAGGCTGGAAGGTATAGGGACTCGATTTTTGAGATGCTGTAAAGGGGTTTCAAGGTTCAAAGCTCTAGTTGGAAGACGATTCACAAGATAAACCGAGGTGGCTACGGCTTCAGGCCAGAGATACTTAGGACAGTGAGATTCAAGCATAAGGGCTCTAGTCATTTCTAGAAGATGGCGATTCTTTCGTTCTGCAACCCCATTTTGCTGAGGGGTGTGTGGACAAGATGTTTGGTGAATTAACCCATGGTCACTGAAAAATTGTTTTAGCTCTGAGTTCACAAACTCCCCCCCATTATCTGATCTAAGAACCTGTATGTTGGACTTGTACTGAGTTTGAACCATTTTAAAGAACTCAATAAATTTAGAGGGAACATCAGACTTATTTTTGAGAAAGTAAACCCAGACCATTCGGGAACAATCATCCACAAACAACACAAAGTATTTAAAACCGTGATCACCAGTATTCGGGGCAGGCCCCCACACATCAGAATGTATCAATGAAAACACATCACTTGATCTAGAGTTTGATAAAGGAAACGGTTGTCTGTGACTTTTCGACAAAATACAAGTTTCACAAGATAAAGTACTATTCTGTGGGAAAATCCTAGGAAAAAGAGACTGAAGATACCCTAGGGACGGATGACCCAATCGTCGATGCCATAACCACTGTTGACTTTCTACTGTCCCGTGAGCAAGCGTTGCAGTTCCTTGTTGAGCCACCTCGTCCACAAAGTACAATCCGTTTTGTTCAGTACCACGCCCAATCACTCTCCCCGACTGAATATCCTGTAACAAACAGAAGGTAGGGAACATTAGGACCATACAATTTAATTCTTTTGTGACATGGCTAATAGACAACAATTTGCAAGAAAGATTTGGCACATATAGGCAATTTCTTAATTGGAGAGACGGGGATAAAGAAACTGTGCCCGCCCCCTGTACGGAGGAAACACCACCATTTGCATTTTGGATCGAGGTTCGTTTTGCCATGGTACAATAATTTTTTAAATCCCCTCGATCATACGTCATGGTGTCCGATGCGCCGCAATCAAAAATCCATCGTGAATCTTTTTCCTGTTCCGTGGTATCAGTCTGAAAGACCACGCCCTGCTGCATTTCTTCATCATGGGTTACAGTACATTTATTATGCAAAGACATACTGATATTGGACCCATCATCATCACACCTATTTATTAAATCAAGGGAATTAAGAGAAGGGCAAAACGGAGTTTTCACCCGGTCAAGCCCTTTACCTAATAGGGCTTTCCCTTTCATTTCTTCACCCTGCGCCGCTGCTTTGTTCTGACTCCCTTCTCCTTCTTCTTTCGCGGTCACCTGGTTTGCGTGTGCCGCCTGATTCCCGCTAGCCGCCGGACGTCTTTCCCCCCCGGCGTTGCCCGACGTGGTCCTCTCCCGTCGCTGGCTGCGCCAGCCGTCCGGCCAACCAATGAGCTCAAAACATCCAGTTTTACTGTGTCCCCGTCGACCACACTGCTCACATGTCGGCGGTTCTCGGCCACCGTCGCTCCGACGTGGTGTGAATGGTTCTCGTCTGTTAGGTCCTTGTCGGAATCTGGTAGTTTCCCTTGATTCCGACACAGGTCCCGTCCCCCTTGTTTGGAATTTCTGAGTAACAAGGCCGGATCCTACCCCTGACCCATTTGAATTTCCTCCCGCCGGTGATGAATTCCGGTCACTGCCCATTATCTCTCTCCTCGCCGATTCTCGCCGGATGGCGGCATAAGCTTTCTCCACCGACGGCAAGGGGTCCTCCTTCAGTAGATCCCGCCGCTCCGTGTCATAGCGATCGTCTACCCCGGCGAGGAACTGAAATAACCGGGTTTCGGATCTGAGGCGGTTGAACGTGGCGATGTCGTCTTCGTGGGTCATTGGATTGGGCTGTCGGGTTTCAATTTCTCTCCAGATGCGCTGTAAATTGCTGTAATATTGCTCGATGGTGTCTGTTCCTTGCTTGAGGCTGTTTGCCCTTACGGTGAGGTCATAGATTTGAAGGCCGTCTCCACTGGATCCAAACGTTGCCTTCAAACCATCCCATAGGGCTTTTGCTGATGGGTACTCGGCAAAATTCGAGATAAGTTCTGGTTCCATATTTTCCAATATCCATGTGCACACTATTAGATCTGTTTGTTCCCATTTATGGTACGTTGGGTGATTGAGTTCCGGGGGTGCTGGAACACCGGTAAGGTGATTGAGTTTTCCCCGTCCCCCAATCGCCAATCTCATTAACCGGGACCATAGCGAGTAGTTGAACTGATTCAATTTGATGCTTATGTTTACTGTCTGTGGTGTCTGATTCGATTCTGTTTGGGGCTGCAGATTCTGAATAAGGCTGGCTAACTGTGTGGCTAAGGAATCACTGGGCTGGTGTGATTCCTTGCCGGGACTGGATACGCTGCTATCCTCGGCCATGGCTTTGAGAAGGGTAAGATTAGGGTACGTGATGAGCAAGGTTCGGATCCAATTATTGGATCGTCGCCCGCTCTGATACCATGTTAAGTATGAAAGAAGACATGATTTGGGAGAAGGTTTTTGGTATTGGCTGTAAATCTGTATATCAATTACACTGTACGAGCCCCTCTAATATACATGGAGTAAAGCTAGGCTAATAAGAGAAAGTCAACTACTGAATTAATAAGAATCC